>JAODAL010024026.1:0-61446 GCA_025379985.1 Phyllomedusa bahiana | reverse complement strand
TAATAATGGGAAAAGTAAGTAGATTTAAATAGATAACATACAAGTTCTCCTGAATCTTTCCCCACAGAATAATATATCAATCTGCTCAGCTCCTCCTGCTCTATAACCTGCTGCCCGCAGATTAGATATCAGATTCAATCTGTTTACTCTGGTTAACCCTGCTTATTTTAGGTTATGGAGTCCAGTGGGCGGTCTTACCAGTCACTGACAGCTATCTCCGTATGCACACTCAAGGAAGGCTGTCAATCACTGATAAGACCGCCCACTGGACTCCTTAATCCAGAATAAGTAGGAATTTAAAGGAATAAATTGCAAGGTTTCCTGAATCTTTGACCCACAGAACAATATATCAATCTGCTCAGCTCCTCCTGCTCTATAACCTGCTGCCCGCAGATCTAATAGTGGGTTCAATGCGACAGGACAAACCTACAGATCTTGCTCACAGCTCGGAAACTGCTTGTATCACCAATTCTAGATAAAATGTGCAAGCGAGTACAAACATGTTTTCACTGGTTGAACGACGAACCCCAGGACTTCGCCAGAAGACGAGAAGGAGCTGACAAGCTGCCGGTTACAGTTCATATACCGTATGGACAATCTGTCAGCCTCTATAGAGATGTAGCAATGACTACAGAATACACATTTACAGCTTCTATTAAATTACACTTTTATGAAGGACATAAACCAGTCTCCAGTAAGCACCCGGCCATGTCTCTAGCAACCGCTTATTAATGGTCAGGACTCCGCCGAGGGCCAATATATATGGTAAAAGCCATTATTATAATCTCCCGGTAATCAATGTGGTATTTGCAGAGTATGGTTGTCATGGAGATTCCCATTCAGAGTAATGGGCTGAGTATAAATGCAATATTCCTAAAGTGGGAATCGCGGGTGAGGAGGAGGAGGCGGGGGGGTGATATAGAGGCTCAAACTCGAAGTGTAACCATGTAGCGTAGAAGGTAACACTAATATAAAGGTCATACATATCTACCAGTGCATGGGTGGATTGTTTGCTCCACCTAGAGGTGAAGAGAAACACTGTCAAAATAATAGTGACATACCGCCATATAGTGCAATGATAGGACAATGCAGTGCGCCATAGTACTAACCTACGATACAACATATGCCAGTGCTCAAAAAATAATGCTATATTCTATATAGAATGTGATAGAATAATACCACAATGCTGTTCCTATATAAAATAAACATTTTCACCATTCAATATTAAAAATTCTGTAGCATTTATGATTTAGCTGCTCCCTTAGTGATACATAGTGCACAGCTCATCTCCAGGGGATACGACCAGGGCTGACCACACATGCTCAGACATCACCTCTCCTCTCAGGCAGCTACTGTCAGTCTCTTCCCTGCTTAGTAATCACACACACTCACTGCTGACCTAGTGTCCAACCCTAGTTGCTGTCATTCTACTCCCGTCCTCTGTACTCCTTTTGTAATCACACACACTCACTGCGAGGCAAGTTTCAACCCCAGGTGCTGTCATTCTACTCCCGTCCTCTATACTCCTTAAAATCACATCACATCACTGCTGAGAGTGTTCAACCCCAGGGCTTTCATTCTACTCCTTTTCCCTTTCTTCCCTTTTTTTAAACCACACTCACTCTACTGCTGAAGGGGTGTTCAACCCCAGGGCTTTTCATTCTACTCTTGTCCCTCTTCTCCTTGTAATCAACAACTCAATGCTGAGGCAAGTGTTCAACCCAAGGTGTCTCATTCTACTCTTGTCCTCTTACTCCTTAGTAAAACACACACACTCACTGCTGAGCAAATGTCAACCCCAGGTGTTTCCATTCTACTCCTGTCCTCTGTTACTCCATAGTAATCAACACACTCACTGCTAAAGCAAGTGTTCAACCCAGGGCTTTAATTTCTCTTGTCCCTTACTCCAAAATTAATCACACACACTCACGGGCTGAGCCAGTTTTCAACCCCAGGTGCTGTCATTCTAACCTGTTCTCTATACTCCTTAGTAATCACACACACTCACTGCTGAGCAGTTTCAACCCCAGGTGCTGTCATTCAAACTCCTTTTTACTCCATAGTAATCACACACACTCACTGCTGACCAGTGTTTCAACCCCAGGGCTTTCATTCTACTCCTGTCCTCTGTACTCCTTAGTAATCAACACACTCACTGCTGAGCCAGTGTTAACCCCAGGTGCTGTCATTCTTCTCTTGTCCTCTATACTCCTTAGTAATCACACACACTCACTGCTGAGCCAGTGTTCAACCCCAGGTGTGTCATTCTATTCCTGTTCTCTATACTCCTTAGTAATCACACACACTCACTGCTGAGCGAGTGTTCAACCCCAGGTGCTGTCATTCTACTTCTCTCCTCTGTACTCCTCAGTAGTTAGTCAGACGGTGAAAATAAATAAAAAGACAAAAGGAACCTCCATCAGGTATGTACACTGAGACAAAAAAAAAAATATCCACATTTTTGGCTCCTGCAGGAATTTTAACCTAGGATCTCTGTACTGAAAGCCAGAAGTGCTAACCACTCACCTACATTGCAGTTACTCACCGCTCTAAAATGGTCTTCAGAATAAGGGGACAGTAAAAACAAGCAACTTTGCAATTGGATTTCATTAGCAAAGCTGTCTTGTTTTAAAGGTCCCTTTCTTTGTTTTTTTGTAAACAAACTTCTCCAGTGTGGTCTGATAGTCGGATCCCACCTCTTTGCATTTCATTAGCGGGAGGGCTCTAATAATTTACATTCTGTTTTCCCCTGGACGGCGTATTCAGGGAGCTTGCATTCCTTGCCTCTCACTAGAATTAGGGCCAACAACAATTTCACTCTATAAGCTAGCTGCCTCCTCATTTTACAATGCAGCTGCCTCTTTAATCAAAAACAGCAGAATTGTGCCACGGTGCCTTAATGCTCCTGCGTTTTAAGGGGCGACAAAAATTTCACTCTATAGAGCTAAAATGCTCCTCATTGACATGCAGCTACTGCTACAATCAGAAAACAGCAGAATTTTCATCAATGCCTTATGTAAACTTTAAGGGAACGGATCTGTGCTCTAGATGGATTCAACTGTACAAACCTCCAGCTTTTGAAGATCAGTCTGAGTTTTATAGAAGACTGTTTAGACTGAATGCAGGCCTGCGGTATGTAAACAGCTCTTACAAAATAGACTGCATGGGGAGAGGACTGTGATATGGGGGGGGGGGGCACACTGGACCAACATGAACATGAAAGGGGGATGTTTCCCACCCCCCTTCATTAAAACAAACCCACGGGGAGGAAAAAGGCCCCGGTTTTCAGGAAGGGAACATCAACTTCAAGAGAACACCCAAAAAGAAGAACATACATCCCCTTTAACATAAAAAAAATTTTTTTTGACTACATGAGCACACGGGGGGGAAAAAGCAGGGTGATGTCAACCCTGCTGGGTCCAGACATGCAGTTCAAATAAATCATACACGCCCCCTTTTGACCACACAGAAAGCTGAAGCTGGATAAACCAGGCAATCGATGCCTTTGTGGTAAAACCCCTTGTAGGTTAATGCTTAGAGTAAGGATTATTTTAAAGGGGAGGATAGGGGTTAAAGAGTTACATACTTTTGTTGCACTATTGATATTAAGCTCTGAAGGTATCGACATGTTAATTATTTTCAATTGCGCAAAAAAACGAGTGTAAAATGTGCAATTTGCGATTACAAACTTTTTTTAATTGTTTTCTAGAAGGTATTGGCATTGTTTGGGGAAATTTTTGGGGGCGAAAAAACACACAAAAATAGTTTCCCAAAATGCCGTGTTTAAAATACCCTTAGAGTTAATCTTAAAGAGGTTGTCTCACTACAAGGATTGCTTTTTACTTTTCAAACTTGCAAAAAAAAAGTCACTTTGCAATAATCCATTTAAAAATCCTAAACTCTTTCGTTGGGGGTGCATCACCCTCAGGTGGTATTGCTACAACCTGTTTGACCTCCCATAGGCTGCCACAAGTTTCTATACACAGACCTTTCATCTCCCTGATAGGCCCACACTGGTTTGCATACACAGACCTTTCGAATCTCTCCTGATACCCGTCAGCACTGGGGGCTAAGCTACAGACCCCTTCTACGCACCCAGTGGAAGCCATAAACACCCCCTGAATTCAAAAAGAAACCCGAAAAAGGACTGAGGTAGATAATCAATGCAGGGACAACCCCTTTAATCTCAAGCAATTTGCATTCATTTGGCTGCTGTAAGTACTTTCCCGAGACTACAAAATATACCCAGAATTTTTCCCTTATAGACTTTAATGGGATTCTGGTTCAGGACATCCCAAAGCCCGAATATTTTGACAGATTCAGCAAAACTGCTGTCAAACGGAGCAGCAACTCCGTAACATGAGCAGCCACTCAAACAGGACATTCTAAATGGTGAATCTCTGTAGGGTTCTATGGTACATGTATATGGCTATACTATAGTAGTCATTAGCCGGCATAGTTTGCCCAGCTCTGGCCCCAATCCCTTTTATTTTAAAAGGTGGGCCCCGAATAAATCTGATACTGGCATTTCTTCCCTCCCTTTAAAACCCCAATCAACCTCTTCTTTTGGTGGAAACCGGGGCAGCAAGTTTTTCAGTTTCCCTGCAGTGCCCCCACAGGAGAAATTAGGCATTACACAATTACCATTGAAATCAAAGGGCTGTGTCTGTATAAGATAAGGGTCCTTAAAAACCAAATCTTCTATGGGTGAATTTTTTTTTAACAATGCTTGAATTAATCCTCTAAGTCTCAGAGCTCAACTGGTAGCCCAACACAAAAGGGGTTTTTTCCTAGAAGTGAGTTTTCCCCCTTTCCTAAACAGGCTAGATCCCCCCTCTAAAGTCATGAAAAAAGGGGCGTTGTGTTCCTGTGTTTAAAAAAACAAGTGCCTCCTCCGTGATGTCATCACTCCACCTCCCATGCACGCTCCCAAGGCTGATATTCAGTCTCTGTAGTTGAGCAAACACTGTTTGGCTAATCCACAGGGGAGAACTGTATTGTACACAAGCTATAAAGGTTTTGTGTTCTCCTCTTATCTGCTCAGGAGTAAAGATAAGCTCCGAGCAGGCAGCCTTCACTGACTACAGGACAGGGGGAAGGGAGGAGGATAGGAGAGCGAGAATCTCTGTAATGTAATTATATAAGTAAACATACAGGGAATGACTGCTGAAGGGGGGGGAGAAGGAGCTGACTGATAAGTACATTACAACCACACAGGCTGTGACACAGAAACACAGCTAGTGGGCATGCCCAGTAGCACTGATCTGCTCTCCCCCCTCCCTTCAAAGCTTGTTCATGTGCCCTGCAATCAGATAAGAAGTGCAAACAATGCATCAGCTCCTGGTCCTAGCTAATGTAAACGAACAGGAAACTAAGGGGAACTAAGCAATGCTGTAGCTCTCACAGGCTACACTTTTTGTAATCACATATATTTAGAAAAGTGATTAAATACCCATTTTGGAGGATCCCACATCAACATTAGATCCTGGCAAAACCCCTTTAAAACAACTTCTCAGTATGAGGAACCAGACGTTGTTCAAAGGAACAGACTACTCCACTGATGAGATAAAATTCGACACCCACTAACGCCCAATGAGGACCCAAAGAATTTTTTTCTTTCATTTCCAACAAAACCAAAGTCCTGTCCTTCTACTGCTGTTAAAATTTAACCAATGATAAGAATCTGAAGCATCAACTTAGTCAACTCAACAGCCCTATCCAGTGTCCACTCCTCAGTATCGATCCCACCATGAAATACACTTGAGTCTGTTCTGCATAAATCACGCTTTATCCAATATCCATAGATTTATGGCCACAGCTCAATTTATTACTAGCCCAGAGCTTTGCCAGAGGTCAAGAGGGTAAGCAATCAGCACGGGGTTTGCAGCAATTATCCATCTGAACACAGCTGTTATTATTGACGGCCGCTCCCCATAGTCATCACAACACAGGACATGTCCCTATTAGGGGCAAATTAGTTTTCCAAGTCACTGTGCCATTGTAGATGTGCTCCTGTTTCAACATTCCTGTATGACTATGACCAGTGGTTGGAGGACTAGTCATCGAATAACTTATGCTGCCCAATTGCCCATCCAACTCTTTGGCTTGAGAGAATCCTATCGAAATCATCAGTCCCAAAGACATGCATTAGAATAGCCGGACCTACAAGACTAGTGGACATTTTCAACAATTTGAAGGCTATCTGGTCGACAGTTAGTTTTAGTCTTCTTGCCCTGTTGGTACCTATTGGGGAATTCTGACCTGCTAGACTGAAACTGAACCCGGTTAAGAGGCAACACTGGCCCCTATGCTACATGGGAAAGATAAACAGGTGCAGCTGATTGCTGATCAGTAGCTCACATACCCCTCCACTAGGGGAACAATTAGACTGCACATTAAAGGGGCTTTGCCAGGATGTGCCTTATCTGCTAAGAAGCAAATGTAAACAAGCCACGTTAGCTGAGAGAGAGAGACACAGCCAGAGCACAGAGCCGTGCATAAGGGATCGTGTGAAATGTTCACTCAAATAATCAAACTACAACTAGTGGATTCTGTATACAAAAGACAACACCTTTTCTCCCCAGCAGCTTGAAAGCTTCTTCATGTTCTCTATCATCAGATAAAGCAGGGATCTACTCAGATAATCACACTACAACTAGCGGATTCTGTATACAAAAGACAACATATTTCTACCCGGTGCCTTGAAAGCTTCTTCAGCTCCCTTTCATCAGATAAGAAGTGTTCTCTGCCCAAGCCCAGTCAGCAGCTCTTGTCAGGTCATATCTAATAGAAGCTTTTAAATAACTAAGGGCAGGGAAGGCAGCCTGTAGCTCTCTCAGGCTGCAATATTTTTAATCACATATATTTAGAAAAGTGATTAAATACCTATTTTGGAGGATCCCACGTCAACATTACATCGTGGCAAAACCCCTTTAAACTGATACCTGTTCACACAGTATTCAGAAAAGCAACAGTATAATACATTGGGAGATTGCTCAAATGCGAATGTGGTTGTCTTATCAGTATTTTTGCATTTGTGCAATCTCCCCATGTATTATACTATGGCTTTTCGGCATACTGTGTGAACAGGTATCAATTTAGTCTAATTGTTCCCCTAGTGGTAGGGTATGTGAGCTACTGATCAGCAATCAGCTGCACCTGTTTATCTTTCCCAAGTAGCATAGGGGCCAGTGTTGCCTCTTTACTGGGTTCAGTTTCAGTCCAGCCTGTGACTATGGCCTTGTTTCTGTGTTTTTTGAGTAATTACTGTCCCATTTTCTCTGTGTTTTTTCAGGAATTCTGACCTGCAAAAAGAGTTTAAGACCTCCATTAACAAGCCGGAGAAGATAAGCAAACAGCATCTCTCTCTGGAGGACCTGGCATGTCCATGCATCACATAGAACAGGGGTATGCAATGTCGGCTCTCCAGCTGTTAGGAAACTACATCTCCCATCATGCCTACTGATATAGATTATATAAATGCATGATGGGAGATGTAGTTTCCCAACAGCTGGAGAGCCCACGTTGCAGACCCCTGACATAGAAGAACCAGTTACTTTTAATAAACACCATGCAATGCATCATTTGGCCTGTGGTGGCGCTGCAGGAGCATTGAGCACTTGCCGCCCCCTGCAACAGAACTCCTTGTGATTAACTTATTTTCGAAGGAACCATTTAACAAAATGGAATTGTAAAAATTGGACCACTCCTTTGCATCACCTTAAGGCTATGTCTGCACAGCAGAGGCTCCCCGTTGGATTTTTCGGCGATTTTAGTATTTTAAAACCACTGAAAATCTGACTGAAAAACGTCCACATAGACTATTATACAAAAAATGACCTATAGTCTACACAGGTATTTTTTTTTTTTTTTACTGGTGTAGGCGGTTTTAGGAACATGTTGTAAAATTCAGCAGAAAATTTACTATTGAAGTCTATGTAAACCGCCAGACTGTTTTTCAGTGGTTTTTGGACTGTTCTGCTGAAAAACTGCCCAGGTGTTGATACATGGTATATGACTTTTGTAGACATTAAAAACTGCCCCCAAAAAAACCCCCAAAAACCTCAACAAAAAAAAAACAGACCAAAAACCTCAACAAAGAAAACAAAAACCATGCCAAAAACCTCAACAAAAAAATTCAACAGAGAACTTAAAACCACCCAAAAACCTCAACAAAAAAATAAAAAACACCCAAAAAACTCATCAGAAACCCAGCTGCTTTGGACAAAAAAGTGACAAAATACTCAAAGAAGTTTTTAGGTTTTGGTTTTCAATAAGTTTTTCATCCTATGTTGTGTAGACCGAGCCTGTGAGTCTGTAACTTTTTGGGTTGCAACCTCGTTGGAATCACACAACATAATTTCCTGCACAGTCAGAGATATGGACCCATCTAACAAAGTTGCGCCCCATCTAACAGTCAGAGTAGCGCCCCATCAAACAGTCAAGGTAGCGCCCCATCAAACAGTCAAGGTAGCGCCCCATCAAACAGTCAGAGTTACGCCCCATCAAACAGTCAGAGTAGCGCCCCATCAAACAGTCAAGGTAACGCCCCATCTAACAGTCAGAGTAGCGCCCCATCTAACAGTCAGAGTAGCGCCCCATCTAACAGTCAGAGTAGCGCCCCATCTAACAGTCAGAGTTGCACCCCATCTAACAGTCAGAGTTGTGCCCCATCTAACAGTCAGAGTTGTGCCCCATCTAGCAGTCAGAGTTGTGCCCCATCTAGCAGTCAGAGTAGCGCCCCATCAAACAGTCCGAGTTGCGCCCCATCTAACAGTCAGAGTTGCGCCCCATCTAACAGTCAGAGTAGCGCCCCATCTAACAGAGTTGCGCCCCATCTAACAGAGTTACGCTCCCATCAGTCAGAGTTGCGCCCCATCTAACAGTCAGAGTTACGCTCCCATCAGTCAGAGTAGCGCCCCATCTAACAGTCAGAATTGTGTTGCATCTCAACAGCTTGATTTAATTGAAAATTTCATGAATTTTAGACCAGATTCTTTTCCCCGCCAATAATGTGCACTGGTATCAGCCAAGCAAGGACCATTAAACTGTTAACCGAGCAAATGTCAGCACTTGAAATTTCTATTTTTTTGTAACAAGATCGGATATTCTTTGTGCAACTGTGAGGAAGTGCGAAAACCTGCTGAATGCGCAAAACGCGCCAGCGCTGTCCATTGAAGGAAACACTGGCATCTTGTTATGTTTTCCCCGCTGAGTTTCTGGCTGTCAGTTCTTTGTCTCGGGGTGTTGTAGTTTTTGTTTTTTTTTATGGAGAGAAACCATTTATCTTTGATAGTCGGCTCCATAGCCTGAACAGGAAAATATCCAGATCTCAGCACAAATCCTAACACATTTATCTTGGCTGCTATTTAAAGATGCCCACGTGCTGTCACTGTGTCGTGTGCAACCTAACTGAGACGAAATATGCTGGGCTGAACATTTCCGAAAACACCAAATTTGCCAGATACACAGGATTAAATTAGGCATGTCCCCACGATATTCGCGCGAGGCGCCGATTCGCCCACGCTGCGTAACGCGCCAATCCATATGCGTAATACGGTAATATGTTCTATAAAGAACAGGGATCCGCCTCCCCCGGTGGCGAATCGCTGGCGGGGACCCCAAATGAAAGCACTTTCCAGGCGC
This sequence comes from Phyllomedusa bahiana, assembly GCA_025379985.1. Taxonomy (NCBI): domain Eukaryota; kingdom Metazoa; phylum Chordata; class Amphibia; order Anura; family Hylidae; genus Phyllomedusa; species Phyllomedusa bahiana. The sequence continues at coordinate 51,801 of JAODAL010024026.1, read as the reverse complement.
AATATGCGCCGTGGATAAGGAAAGTCTATGGGGCCGGCGGGCAGCACCCCGCCCCTTATTCAAGCCGGAATTGCGAGCGCGATCCGGCTCGCAATTATGGCTTGAATAAGCCGTGTGAACATGGACTTACAGTACATGACAAATTTTGCAGGACTCTCCTAGTTAATGGAAATAATTGTACCAATGGAACCATGGATGAAGTCTTTAGGCTACCACACAATGCGTAAAATTTCATCGTTGAGATCCGCCTCATCCACATGTATTTTACTCGTGGTTTACAGTTAGATACAAGTCCCCCGCCTTCATTCATGCGGTATCGGATGCAGATCCACGTTAAAAAACACATACAAATGTTTAGTACGTGTTTCATGCAAGATTTTCTGCTCTCCCCAATAACCTTAATAATAAATGAATACGACCAAAGCACATTGGCTTTGAAAAAATACATGTTGTGTGTACTACAACGCGTGTTTCTTCTTTTGAGGTCAATGGGAATGGTTTACTTTCAAGTCGGAGTATTTCAAGTCGGAATCTGCATTTGCATAGAACCTTAAAGATTGTAAAGGTAAGTTCACACAGCGTGTTGGGTCCGTGTGAACATACATTCTTAGATCTTTTTGGGGTTCCTTTAGACCAGTTTCGCAACTTGGGGCCTTTTCCCGCTGTTAGGAAAAACATCCCCCCATCATCCCCTTGAATAATTATAAAAATGCAGAGGGGGAGTTGTTTTTCCCAAAACAGCTGAAGAGCCAAATTGCGGGACCCCGGGCCCTAGACGGACCCAAAAACACCATCAGCTAGCATGTGATATTCATTGTCGCAATGTAAACCGTATCGGCGTTCACACAGTATCAACCGAGTGCTTTTTGTTACATCTTTGGACCCTTCAAAAATGTTCATGAAAAATTTTGACCGAAAGATAGCAAGACCCCTAAAATAAAACTATAGGGTGCGACCCGCTGCAGCCAAAACACACCCCCCCCAAAAACCCCACCCAGCTGGCATGGGGGGATTCGTTTTACACCGATTGAAGCGCATTTTTGGATCGATTTCAGATCCAAAACAATCCAAAAACTCCGGTGAGCAACCCCTTACAGCACAAAAGGGTTTTTCCAAAAAAAAGACCGGTCTACAGGTAGCATATTGTAAAACCAAGCTCTGGGGCCCCGACAGAGATGAATGTGCACTCTCCAAAATGTTGCTTGACCGTTCGTTATATGCCTCAAGTAACAGCTGGATTGCTCTGCTACGAGAGTATTCATGTTGACAACATTTCCCCCCCAAAAATAGGCAAAGGGACGCGTAAGGCAGTTGTTTTTGTTGGGTCAAATATTCCAGACTCCGTTTAATATTTTACAACGTACTTGTTGGAGGCATCAGAGAGTGATGGAGTGTCTTGAAGTCATTCTCCACCATTGACTTTTCCTGCCTCTTTAAAAAATAAAGTACCCCCCCCAAAAATTGGACCGGTAAAGGGGAGGGGTGAGGCGAAGTTTGTGGCAGTAAAAAATGTGACATTTGATGTATAAAAATTTCCCTTTTTTGATTTTAAAAAATTATAATTTTCCCGTGTTGTACACAAGTTATAATCACAAGGGTTGCTCCTTCTGTTTACTCCAAGCCTACAGATTAATTTTTTAATTTAAAACCTAATGCACCGCACGTCGGTTTCAGAGTGATTTTATTCTCTTACTTAGTCTCAGGGAGTGGGGCCCTCCCTGATACAAATGAGGTAATAAAAAAGAACTTTGTTTCTAAGTGGACACAATACTAGGGGTCTGCCCTTTTTTTTTTTCCTGTTTAAAAAAGTTTTCGAAAACCCGAGACAATTTGTGAATTAAACTTTGTTCCCATGTTAGGGGCCTTAAAAAAGGTGATGGCCCTGGAATTCCCTTTTCTTACCCTTAGGCCCTCCTGGTTTAAGTCTAAGGTGGGGGGTGTTATAAAAACCCAAGGGGATGGGAAGATTTTAATTTTGTAAATACAATTTACAAAAAATGTCCCCCTTCCATATTTTCTGTAACCCGGTTTTTCTCTACTTATATGTTATATTTTAATAATTGATTTTTATTTTAAATAAAGTTTCGTTTTACCTGACGATTGATTTGGCCCCCCTTTAAAACTGTACCTAGAATCTGTATAAAAAACTGGCAAAAAAAAGTTACAGCCAGCACCGCCAATACAACTCCTTCGCCAGCTCCCTGGCCCACAGGGAATAGGGGAAACCCCCGGTTGGGCCCCTGGCATGGAAACCCGGGGGTTTTTTTTTTTAACTGATAACTCCCAAAGTGGCAAAAAGCAGAGAAAGAGAAGAAAAAAAGAAAGAGGCAGAGTATAGGGGGCATTACGTCTTTTACGTAGCTTTAGGGGGGCCACCAAAATAAATTTCACCGGGGGGCCCCAAAACCCAACGGGGGGGGCCCCAGAATCAGCCCCATGGGGGCCCAGAAACAGCTCAACTGGTGGGCGCCTAGAATCAACTCCTCTTGTGGGCCCCCTTAATGGTAGGCATAGGGAGGTGCCCTATCTCCATCTACCCATTGTCCTGGCTATGCTCGCAGATCCAACTCCTTGTTTATTGTGACCGGTTCCCTTTGAGTCATCCCCAATCTTGAGGGGGGGTTTGGGTAATAGACGGATTGGCGTTTGGTCTATTCATGGGTAAATAAGGGTAGAGGTGAACGTTCACCAGAAATAAGCTTCACCTTCAATCTAGCCTTTTTTTTCTTCCACGTTTCAGCGCTGAAGTTAAATATAGGCTTTTGTTTCTCCCGTTACACATTGAGTCGGAGTGAAGTGACAGGAGTGAGTGCAGGCAGATCTGTCAGTGCACGTTGTGTGATGTCCTACGCCTCAGCGGCGCTCAGCCCTTCTCAATTAGCAGCTGGAAGCCCAGATGACATTTACAAGCTAAATTCAGTCACCATCTGCCCGGCAAAACATTGGTGTGTGCTGCCCTCTTTTGGGAGCCACAGATTTTGTCTTGATTTCTGAATGGACGAGAAGACGTTCCTAACATATGACTGTAATAATGGCGCCAAAAGTTATAATAATAGCAATGTGTGAGCGCCCCCACCCAAAAATCTATTTATTTGTGAATGTAACTCTAGAATAGTAACGCTGCCTATACCCATATAATAACTGCAATAGAAAGTCATTAAAGGGGTTGTCTCACTACATAAATTCATCTTACCTCAGTTTTTTTTAAAAATTTACGGCTATAGGGGCTTCACGGGCCCTGCAAACGAGCTGCGAGGACACAAAGTCTGTACATAGTGACCATGCAGAAACCTATCAGGAGACATCAGGCAGGGTGAGCAATGCAACCGCTGACAGCCTACAGGAGAGATTTAACAGGGCGTACTATAGCGCCAGTGCTGGCAGCCTATCAGGAGAAAATTTAAAAGGTCGTAGCTATGCAAGCAGTGCTGGCGTTATGGAGATTTGAAAGGGCTGTAGCTATAGCAACCAGTGCGGCAGCCAAACATGGAGAATTTAACAGGTCTGTAGCTATAGGGACCAGTGCTGGCACCACTGGAAGACGAACAGGTCGTAGCTAAAGTGACCAGTGCTGGGAGCCTATCAGGAGATATTGACAGGTTTTTAAAACTATAGCAACCGTTTGGGAGCCTACAGAAGAGATTGAGCAGGGCGTAAATATACCCAGTGCGGCACCTATCGGAAGATTGAAAAAAGGTCTGTAGCTATAGCAACCCAGGAGTTGATGCAGCCCACACAAGAGGGGATATCTAGGAATAGGTAGGACATTGTTAATGGACACATATTGCAAAGTGACTTGTTTTTACAAGATCTTTAACATAAAAAGCAGCAATCCTTGTAGTGAGACGACCCCTGCTATAGTCCCACCTGCCCCATACACAAGCCCGTTCTGTGCATATTATTTCAAATAATCTCATGGAAAAAAAGGTCTGGACAATTGTATATCCAATTTGTCAAAACCTCTGATATGTGTTGGGCTGTCCCCATATGCATTCCCAAAATCAGTAGGATCTGCTGTCAATTAGCATAGAGAGGTGTACACTACGGAAACCTTTGCCATTGTAAATAATGATATTATAAGGGAAATAAGGTCGGCTGATTTGGGTTTATACATCTGTCACTTTTTTACTCCATGAGTAATTTTTTGCTTCTTAAAAATGGACATTTGGGGGGGTGAGACACTTCCGCAAAACCCTTGGGAAGAACACAAGCTGGAGGTAGCAGTGTTATAGTCTGGGGAATATTTTCATGACTTTCTCTGGGCCACTCATCCATGTGAAAGGCTGGAAATGTCAAACATTGGTAAGAAGAGCAGGACCAAGACTTCCACCCAATTTGTACTTAATTATGCCCAAGGGGGGCCCGGATGGGGTGTTGGCCATGGACCCCCCACAGTGGGAGCCCCGGTAGGGTGTTGGCTCTATTGGGCCCCCCACACTGTGGGGCCCCTGGATGGTGGTGTGGCTCTATGGGACCCTCCCGCTTTGGGAGCCCCTTTTGGGGGGGTTTGGCTTTAACCCCACACTGTGGGCCCCTGATGGTGGTGTTGGTCTATGGGCCCCCACACTGTGGAGCCCCTGGGTGGGGGTGTTGGCCCATGGGTCCTCCACAGCTTTGAGCCCCCGGAGGTGGGTTACTCTATGGCCCCCCAGCAGCTGTGGGGCCCCCGGTTTAGGGTTTTCTTTTAGGACCCTCCGCAGCGGGGAGCCCCTGGGTGGCAGTGTTGGGCCATGGCCCCTCAGCAGCTTTGAGCCCCCGGTGGGGGGTGTTGGGTCTATGGGCCCTCCGCAACGTGGGGCCCGGATGTGGGTTTTGGGTCTATGGACCCTCCACAGCGTGGGGCCCCTGGGTGGGGGGTTGGTCATGGGCCCCCCCAGCACTGTGGAACCCCTGGATGGTTGGGGTTGGGGTCTATGGACCCCCAGCAGCTGTGACCCCTGGATGGTGGTGTTGGCTCTATGGTCCCTCCAGCAGCTGTGGGAGCCCCTGGATGGTGGTGTTGGCTCTATGGACCCTCCAGCAGCTGTGGAGCCCCTGGATGGTGGTGTTGGCTCTATGGACCCTCCAGCAGCTGTGGAGCCCCTGGATGGGGGTGTTGGCTCTATGGACCCTCCAGCAGCTGTGGAGCCCCTGGATGGTGGTGTTGGCTCTATGGACCCTCCAGCAGCTGTGGGGCCTGGATGTTGGTGTTGGCTCTATGGACCCTCCAGCAGCTGTGGGGCCCCTGGATGGTGGTGTTGGTTCTATGGATCCTCCAGCAGCTGTGGAGCCCCTGGATGGTGGTGTTGGCTCTATGGACCCTCCAGCAGCTGTGGTGCCCCTGGATGGTGGTGTTGGCTCGATTGCCCCTCCTGCAGCTGGGGGAGCCCCTGGATGGGGGTGTTGGCTCTATGGACCCTCCAGCAGCTGTGGAGCCCCTGGATGGTGGTGTTGGCTCTATGGACCCTCCAGCAGCTGTGGAGCCCCTGGATGGTGGTGTTGGCTCTATGGACCCTCCAGCAGCTGTGGAGCCCCTGGATGGTGGTGTTGGCTCTATGGACCCTCCAGCAGCTGTGGGATGCAATTGGCTCCAGATACCTGTGACCACCTACCAGAACCTTAGTGGGTCACTCCCAGGCTGTCTAGCTGCTGTCTGTGCTGCACACACCGGTTACTCTGGATATTAGCTGCTGGTCATAATAATGTGACTCAACTTTTTATTCCAAGCTTATTATTTTCCTATATCAAGTTTTTATCCTAAAATGGAAATTCATTTACTTGGTCTTGACCAGGGCTATCTTTTCCATTGGGCACACTAAGCAGTTGTCCGGGGGCCCCACAAGTATAGGGGCCCCAAGTGGGGTATGCTTGTCCCAGGAATACAAGAAACAGACCCTGGATCCCTTGGTTGGCTTTGCTTATTTAACTGTTTGTATGTTTTCAGGATGTGCAAACAGTTAAAAACCATGGTGAAGAAGGGAGTCAAAGGCTCCCTGCCCTGCCAAATAGTCTTGTAGGCTGCTGGCGGTACCCTGACATAATTGGCGTGATAATATGAGTGTGCTTGGGGGTGGCTAGAGGCCTGGCCAAGTGAGATGTCATATATGTGGGCAGGGCCCAGTGCAGTGCAATGCCCAGGGGCCCATGATGCTGTTATGACGGATCTGGTCTTGACAATTATAGAATCTTCTCTAAAGAAAAAAATTGGGTTAAAATTGTTAAACTGGGAAGAATCTGTTGAACATACATATCACTGCTGATGGTTCTGTGGTGGAGATTGGCTGCCACGATTAGGAAACATGATGTCAAATAGACACGGCTGGTGAGAAATTTAGCCCTGCTCCATCTCTAATCTACTCTACACTACAACAGTCTTTGGAGTAAAATGTACTGAACACAGAATGTTGCTTCTACCTCTGAGTGTCTGACTTCTCCCCTCGGGCCTTCATTATTGGTTTGTAATCTGATTTGTGCACCTCTATGACAAGTGATGATGTATGAACCCAGCGCCCTGTAATCTATCTTATGAGTCTGCGCCTCTCAGCGGTCCCCGCCCTGTGACCCTGCCGCCTCTATCGGACCAAATTGCAAGGAAAATGTAGATGTAAAGCTTAAAGATACCAAGAAACTTCATATGAGATAAAAGAAGACTATTATTTCATGGAGACGTCAGACGTGGAATGTTCTGGAGATGACAGGTGCATTTGTACAATAAATAATAATGGGGGCATCATAGCCGGCCATCGATATATGCAGAAACAAGTGTGAAGAATGTATTATTTTAAGAGTAAGTCATTGGATAGGACCCCAGGATTATTTCATTTGTATGCGATTAGTGTTGCTCAAATAGGGCTTCTTTGGGTCCGAAATTGGTTTGACCAAACTTGTGAAAATATTTGAGAATTTTTTCTCTAGTCCCAGCCGTAACAATATCTAGGATTAGGGTTTTTTACTGGCTTTAAAGGACTAGTTTACCTAAAAAGATTGGGTTAGGGCTAGAGTTCTTCTGGACCCTCTTTGCAGGTGCAGTCTAATGTCACTTCGTTGTGGTCGACGTCACCACATCGCTCCTGGTGCAGCCCAACCTCTGATCAACGTCAGTGCATCACTCCCTGCGCAGCCCAACCTCTGGTCAATGTCACTGCATTGCTCCCAATGCAGCTCCCTGTTCTGTCCAACTTCTGGTCAACGGCACTGCATGCTCCCTGTGCAATCCAACTTCTGGTCAACGTCACTGCATGCACCTTGTGCAGCCCAAGTTCTGGTCAACGTCACTGCATGCAGCCTTTGTGCACCCCCAAATTAACTGGTCAAATCACACTGCATGCTCCCTGTGCAGCCCAACTTCTGGTCAACGTCACTGCATGCACCCTGTGCAATCCAACTTCTGGTCAACGTCACTGCATGCACCTTGTGCAGCCCAATAACTGGTCAACATTACTACATGCTCCCTACGCAGCCCAACTTCTGGTCAACGTCACCTCATCGCACCCTGTGCAGCCCAACTTCTGGTCAACGTCACCTCATCGCACCCTGTGCAGCCCAACTTCTGGTCAACGCACACTGCATCGCACCCGTGCACTCCCTTTCTGTTCAACTTCTCGTCAATGTCACTGCATCGCTCCTTGTGCAGCCCAACTCTGGTCAACTTCACTGCATGCTCCCTGTGCAGCCCAACCTCTGGTGAACTTCACTGCATGCTCCCTGTGCAGCCCAACCTCTGGTCAACGTCACTGCATCGCTCCCTGTGCAGCCCAACCTCTGGTCAACGTCACTGCATCGCTCCCTGTGCAGCCCAACCTCTGGTCAACGTCACTGCATCGCTCCCTGTGCAGCCCAACCTCTGGTCAACATCAATGCATGCTTCCCGAGCAGCCTAACTGCTGGTCAATGTAACCTCGTCGCTCCTGGTACAGCCCAACCTCTGGTCAATGTAACCAGAGAAACTTGTTTACACTAGCTGTAAATAAAATCTTTATCTTTGAACAGAGCAAAATCAACAAAGCAATGTATTTGGTAATAGTCATCATTTACCTTTCATGTTAAAAGCTAATCATTGTGGTAAGAAAACTCCTTTAAGATTCTATCACTTTTAGGCTACATGCACACCACACCGGCCAATTTATTTTTAGTGAATACTATGGGGGACAGGTCTGAAAATTGGAGTCGCCGCAGCTGCAGTTTTTAGGCGCATTTAATCAGTGTAAAGTGCGCCTGAAAGTACGATCCTTTCAAAACTCTGGCATCTGGTATACCTTGCACAGTAAACTTAATGAGCCTAAAAAGTCACATTGCGCAATCGCGTGTCATTGCTAATGTATGTAATGTGCCTTTTAAGGTGCATTACAATGGGTCATGCCCGGCGTATAATGCGCCTAGTTTTGGTACATTACAGTTCATTTATATTGACAATATGGCGTCAAAAGTGTTGTTTGGCACAAAATACACCAAAACTGGCGCATTCGTATCGGGACATGTCGCCCTATGGTTTTATTCATTAATTAATCTATTAGAATCTTTTTGCACAGACTTTATGGACTATTCAACACCCAACCATCTAGACAGCACGGTGCAGAGGTGACCACCACAGCTGCAGGCAATATTGATGAAGCCTATGGAAATTATTGAGTGTAAATGGGTCTGATTTTATAGAGTAGCTTCAAAAAGCTTCTACATATCTTTCTGAAGGACATTGTCCATGCATTACACAGACAGCTCAGTGACATCAATGGACACCATGCAATGTTTCAACTCTCCTGGGGTGGCGCTGCAAAGGAAAAGAACGCTGCCAAGTTTTGTTCAGATTATAGCTGATCCCTGGGTGTTACAGCAGCTTTCTAAGAAAAAGGGATTGCCCAAAGAGGACTTTTCCTTTGCACTTGTTTGCACCACACTAAGCATATTATTGTCAGGGTCATTCCCTTGGCTTCTCTTCCCCATGCCGTGTATTGCCTCAGCTTCAGAATCACAACCGTCTTAAAGGGGTTTTGCCACGATGTAATGTTGACGTGGGATCCTCCAAAATGGGTATTTAATCACTTTTCTAAATATATGTGATTACAAAAAGTGAAGCCTCTGAGAGCTACAGCATTGCTCAGTCCGCCTTAGTTTCCTGACAGTTTACATTAGACACGACCAGGACACTGACAGGAGCTGATCTGGCCGCGCTTGCGTGTTTGCACTTCTTATCTGATGACAGGGAACATGAAGACGCTTGCAAGGGGCTGGGGAGAAAAGTGCAGTGTATGAGGCTATCTGCTGTATAGAGAATCCACTGGTTGTAATGTAATTATTTGAGTGAACATTGCAGACGCTCCCTGCTTTCTCGCTCTCTGCTCACTCCCCTCCCTCTCCCCCCGTGACTCAGCATGCTGAGTTTATCTTCTCTCCTGAGCAGATAAGAGGTAAGGAACTCCCTTCTTAGCAAAACCCCTTTAAGTTACGTGTATACATGTATTATGCATGTAAGAGACGTTACAACCTGTAACTCTGAGATGGTTTCCAAGATCGCCACAAACAGCCCGGAAAGTTTTCTATTTTGCAAATTTGTATAGGTCTCACCCTTTTTGAGGTTCAGAACAGGGGAAAGGTCCACAAAAAATGGGTCTGTAGGTTGGTATAGACCAAAAATTATGAACATTGCCCTCCAAAAAGTCAAAAAGCTCTATGAAGAGCAAATATCTTCTACAGGGTGGACTCTATGGAGCTGCATACGCAACGGCTAGATGTCATGACACATAGTTGGAAACCTCTACCCTCCATGCAGAGCTGTCATAAAAGCATTATGGGCCCATGGGCATAGCACTGCAGTGGGCCCTGCCTACATATATGACATCCCACTTGGCCATGCCTCGAGCCACCCCCAAGCACACCTATATTTTCACACCACTTATGTCTGGATACCAGCAGCTTGCAGCCTACAAGTCTATTTGGCAGGGCAGGGAGCCTTTGACTCCCTTCTTCACCATGGTTTTTAACTGTTTGCACATCCTAAAAACATACAAACAGTTAAATAAGCAGAGACAACCAAGGGATCCAGGGTATGTTTCTTGTATTCCTGGGACAAGCATGCCCCACTTGGGGCCCCTACACTTCCGGGGCCCCCTGGCAACTGCCTAGTGTGCCCAATGGAAAGATGGCCCTGCCTCCATGAAGGTTTTTTTTCTTGTCTAGGACAGCCTTTCTGTCTTACTATTGTATACCACTGCCGGCAAAAACTGCAGACGAGAGGAAACCACGAAGCATAATGCAAGTGTTCATGGGGCCTTGTATATTGAGATACAACATCAATTGTTATCGGTTTTTTCAATTCCTAAATCTAAGCCACTCCATTATTTGCTCTGCAAAAAGTTACAGAACTTGTTGTTCAATCATTGCTAAAAAGCAGACTGACTTTTGGGCATCATGGTGGTGCCATGGCAAGTGGTGTAGCAAGGGGCTTGTTGGGGAACAGGCGGCAGACCGCGCCAGACGGCACAATTGCCAATTCTCCTGGACCCACAAAACAGGTGCCACATCTCCGGGGGCACCATACATGTACGGTGCGTGGATGGTGCAGGCTCAAAGGCTGTAATGTAATGCAGCGACCAGGAGTGGAGCTAGCTCCGATCTCGGCCACTTAAGCTCATTAGATGCCATGGTCAGTAGCGTCCGTGGCATCCAGGTGGTCAACAAAGGGAAGGGGTTCCCTCATTTCCCAATGGGCAACCCAACAAGGAATGTTACCAAGAGTTGTCATGACAACCAGAGTCCAAATATTGGCCTCCGGGTCTGTCATGTATAGGGTTGTACACAGCAATACAGTAATGTACAGTAATCTATTGCTCTGTATCATTAAAGAGATAAAGAGATCGAGTAGGCTAGTTCTATATTTTGGGACTGTAAATAAAAATGAAAGAAAAAAAATTAAAAAGGTTAAAGAAATAAAAAATAAAAACACAAGTCCCCTGACTGCCTAATAAAAAACACTTTACATATAATTTGTATTGCCATACCCATAACGGAAACCGTGCCAGAATTACATTTATTTTTCCATCCTGTCTCATGAAAAACAGAATCAAAAGTGATGAAAACACTTATTATCCCAACATGGTACCAATGAAAACATCAACATCTGTCAAATAAAAAGCTATCAAGAAATAAGTAACACTAATCAACTCCACTGGTTAGCCCTAATGATCAATTCCACTGTTGGGCCCCAATGATCAACCCCACTTGTGGGCCCTAATTTTGAACTCCACTGGTGTGTCCCAATGATCAACTTCATTTTTGGACCGCAATGATCAACTCCACTGGTGGCCCCAAGAATCAACTCCCCTGGTGGGCCCCAAGAATCAATTCCACTGGTGGGTCCCAATGATCAACTCCACTTGTGTGCCCCAAGAACCAACTCCACTGGTGGCCCCAATAACCCACTCCACTTGTGGTGCCCAATAACCCACTCCACTGGTGGGCCCCAAGAACCAACTCCACTGGTGGGCCCCAAGAACCAACTCCACTGGAGGGCCCTAAGAACCAACTCCACTGGAGGGCCCCAAGAACCAACTCCTCTAGTGGGCCCCCAGAATCAACTTCAGTTGTGGCTCCAAGAATCAGCTCCACTGGTGGGGCCCAAGAATCAACTCCACTGGTGGACTCCAAGAACCAACTCCACTGGTGGGCCACAAGAATCTGCACCACTGGTGGCCCCAAGAATCAGCTCCACTGTTGGCCCCAAGAATCAGCTCCACTGGTGGCCCCAAGAATCAACTCCACTGGTGGACCCAAGAATCAGCTCCACTGGTGGACCCAAGAATCAGCTCCAATGGTGGGCCCCAATGATTAACTATGGTGGTGGGCCTAAATGTTTTACTCCACTGATGCGCCCCAGGCACTCCAATCTGACACTGGTTGGACATTAGCTCTATCCTTCTCCAGCTGCTTCTTCCTTTATCCCCGGCAATTGTCCTACATATATTGATCATTCCGAACACACTTTGCAAACATTTAATTCTCGATATATAAGCTAATGAATTATTTCCAGCTTGACGTGCTTTGTTTGATGTATTAATCATTCTCTTCGACAACGTCCCAAGGTGTATGGAGGAAGCCGCTTTGAAGTGTCACCTCCTTCTAGTGTCATGTTGTGAAGGATGAAGGAACAGGCCCCCGACAAGCTTTGAAGTAGGGATTGGAAAGCCACAGATTCTATTGATCTTTTCAGCTTTAGGCATCAAAATGAAGCGGCATTTCCTTTAGAAGTGTTCCATAGACAAAGGAGGGAACACATGTTTCCTTATGTTTTACCCTTTCCCACTTGGCCCTCTCCACTTTAGATCTTGACTGTTCGTGAGATGTGTTAAGAGACTACTTGGCATGTCACATATTTTTTAGAATCATAGTACACAGAAATAGTAGAGATGAGTGTTTTCTATCAGCAACACTCATCATGATAGATATGTAGTTTTAAATAATTTTCACTAGAAGGCAATGAATCACCTATACAGGCAGCCCCCAACTTACACCGTTCTGACTTACATCTGTCCCCTGGTTACAAATTGAGACTTATGTGGCGTGCTGGCACTTGTCGTTCCAGGTTCCACAGCAGATAGTAGCTGTGCAACGACAAGTGCCAGCATGTCACATCCACACATGAGGTGAAATCTTCTTAAAGGGGTTTTGCCACAAAGTATAATTGACGTGGGAAGCTTGCAAATGAAGTAACAAGCATTTTTACCATTCATTATTATTAAAAATTCTGCACCGTTTTTGTTTTAGCTGCTCCTTTAGTGATCCATTGTTTACAGCTCGTCTCCAGGGGATACGACCAGGGCTGAGAGCTCCTCAGTCCTGGTCACACATGCTCAGACATCACCTCTCCTCTCAGGCAGCTACTGAGTGTTCAAACCCCAGGTGCTGTCCTTCTACTTCTGTCCTCTGTACTCCTTAGTAATTAGTCAAACAGTGCAAATAAATAAAAAAGAAACCTCTCTGAGGTTTGTGCATTGATAAAGAGAAAAAAAAAAAACACAGGTCTGGTTCCTGCTGGGATTTGAACCTAGGACCCTTGTGCCTGGAGGCAAAAACTTTACCTCTCAGCTACTCACAATGCTTTACATAAACAGACCTTTCTTTGACTACAGAGAGGAAAGACCTGGTGATGTCATCGAGCTGGGTCATGATATGCAATTCCAACACATCACACACGCCCCCTTCTGAGCACACAGAGCTGAAGTGCTGGATACAGGAGGTATGAAATGAGATTGTGGCAAAAGTCCTTTAACAGGGGCACAGACACCAAAACAAATGTAAAAACCCTTCCCTGCACTATCCAAAATTGAGAAAAACCCTTTTTTTGTATGCAAGACCCTGACTTACATACAAATTCAACTTAAGAACAAACCTACAGTACCTGTCCCGTTCATAACCCGGGGACTGTCTGTATATCTTTATTACTAATTAAGCCCAGATACATATAAACTTTTCTTATTTTTATTTTATCATTGTATTTTTTTTCTTCTCTTTCCTTCATAAGATAGTGAGATCGGCCATCTTGCCTGAGTTGCTTTAAACAGCATTTAGGGATAGGCTTTACAGCAAATATGTGGTCCATAGGAACCTGTAGTCTAGAATTGTTCATTGACTTCTATGGGAGTGTTGTGAGTAGGCTCGGTAACCTGTGCAGAGGTCGTTATGCAGGGAAGGTGAAGAGTAAGAATTGGCCATCATCATTGACTTCTATTGAAGAGTGTTGTGGGCATGCTCTGTAACATCAGCAGGGGTTAATTGTGTAGGGACAAGGAGGAGGTGAGCTGTGACCATCATCATTGACTTTTATGGGAGAGTGTTGTGGGCATGCTCTGTAACCTAAGAGGTTATTGTGCAGGGACAGGGAGGAGGTGAGCTATGATCATCATCATTGACTTTTATGGGAGAGTGTTGTGAGCATGCTCTGTAACCTGTGCAGAGGTCATTATGCAGGGAAGAGCAATAAGTAAGACATGGCCATTACATTGACTTCTATTGAAGAGTGTTGTGGGCATGCTCTGTAACCTGAGCAGAGGTTATTGTGCAGGGACAGGGAGGTGGTGAGCTTTGACCATCATCATTGACGTTCATGGGTTAGTGTTGTGAGCATGCTCTGTAATCTGTGCAAAGGCCATTATTCAGGTAAGGGAAAGAAGTAAACTGTAGCCATCACCATTGACTTCTATTGGAGAGTGCTGTGGGCATGCTCTGTGACCAGTGAAGAGGTTATTGTGAAGTGATGTGGAGGAGGTGAGTTGCAACCATTACTATTAAAGGGGTTGTCTCACTACAAGGATTTCTGCTTTTTATGTTAAAGATCTTGCAAAAACAAGTCACTTTGCAATATGTGTCCATTAACAGTGTCCTGCCTATTCCTAGATATCCCCTCTTGTATGGACTGCATCTGCTCCTCAGGTCGCTATAGCTACAGACCTGTTTGATCTATCTTTATAGGCTGCCAGCACTGGTTGCTATAGCTACAGACCTGTTCAATCTCTCATGATAGGCTGCCAGCACTGGTTGCTATAGCTACAGACCTGTTCAATCTCTCATGATGGGCTGCCAGCACTGGTTGCTATAACTACAGACCTGGCTTCTACTGCAGCCTAGTGGAAGCCAGTAAACATGCCCCTGAATTCAAAGTGAAACCAAGAAAACAGGACTGAGGAAAGATGAATCAATGTAGTGAGACAACCCCTTTAACTTCTAGTGAAGAGTGTTGTGGGCATACTCTGTAACCTGTACAGAGGTCAGTATGCAGGGAAAGGGAGTAGGTGGGCTGTAAATAACACCATTGACTACTGTCGGAAGGCCTTATGGGCATGTTTCCAGAGGTTATTGTGCAATAATGGAAAGCTGAGAAATTATCTCTACAGATCAGGAAATGCCAGAATATTAAGCTTTATGGCCACAGTGAAAACTGTACGATTTCGGATTCAAAATATAAAGATATGGAAATTGTTTTAAAAAATCACCCAAAAATGTTAAGAAACTACGCTTATTATCACACCTGTTATCCATCAATGGGTCAGCTCAGTATCATATCAGGCAAAATGGCATTTTCCCACAGACCTATCTGGTGCCGCACCCCCTAATAATCAAGGGACGTAAGCACATGCACATTTTTTTTTTTATAAACTATCAATGTATTATTGTTTCCCTTGGTCACTTTGGGGGTCACTGCTGTTCTTCCTGATGAACCCAGCTATTTTGGAGTAACGCGTTGACGTAATAGTATCAGTTGCAGACATGACCCTATTGTCTATAATGTGGCAATCATTACATTATTTGTTGTTGATTTTTTTTTCCCTATTGTGTTTTTGTGTTTGTTATTAGTCTTCTTTTTTTTGTATATTTTTGCCCGTCTCATTGTGGGGTTTTCTTCTTTGGCATCTTTGTGTATATTTGAAGGTTTAGTGGTTGCATCTTACGTCATTTATATATCTTTTCCTTGTTTGTTAAGACTTAGGGAAGGGATATAGTAGGGTATTTATAGCACAGGTTCCTGTCAGGGACGCCCTTATTGGGGCGGTTAACCCGAATTTGATGGATAGATAGTTTCTAGTTATAAGTTTTACTGGATATTATTAAAAGTTATTTCTTAGGTCTGATTATCAAGTCTAAGGTTCATACTTTTTGGTAATTTCTCAATGGTTTAAACTACAAAGATTTTTTGACGTTATCTCCTCAGGTGTCAGCGGTGCAAAATAATACAGACGTATGTGTTAAATCACACCTCCTATTTGTCACGTCTCTTATTTAGACAACCACAACTAGTTGAAGACCCAAAACAAGGCAGAAAAGCACTGAAAGTACATTTATAATACTGAACTTCTGATGATTTTGTAGGTGAGGGTTTCAGCCATGGTGACCCAACAATCTATAACCAAGCGGACTTGACCAGTTTAAGTACTTTAATCAACCATGGGCTAAAACTGGATATCTAAAATCAAGCATTTATACCTAATGTTGTCACTTTACCAATCCCAATGTGGATTCAAGAAGAATCTACTCAAAGAAAGCATAATTATGACACCTGGTTCAAAGTTCAGATCTTCCCAAAATAGTAGAATAAGAAACCAACCTTATACTCCGCACTAGAACATGGTCAAGTGCATGACATACTATGATTGTCGAAAAAGATTATTTCCAGTCTTAAGATAGTTTCCATCACTTCACAGTAACTGAAGTGGCTGAGCCTTTTTATCAAGGCAGTTCTAGTAGATGAAGCACCCTGTAGAGTATTTTTGTATGATGGCTCTTTTGCTAAACATGACCCAAAATGTTAGGACGATGGGTTTTTGGATGACACTGTGGAGATCGGGCAGGTAACCCATCACACCTTCTAAGGTCAAATCCATGGTTGATACATTCTGCAAAAGGAAGGATATCCGGTGACGTCAGACGCCAAGAACGAATGTCGAGGTCCAAGAGTGGTAGAAGAGACTTTTATTCTTTTATTCTTGAACATAAAAAACTGGAACCATACTGCACTAGGCAACTAGGCAACAGACCACCGGTGAGAAAACACAGACGCGTTTCGAGTCAGCCGACTCTTGCTCACTGTGACACAATAATGGATTACCAGCTGATTTAAAAACCTTTGGGAACCCAATCACCGTTCGGGAAACCACCCATGTGATATTGAATGGAAAGAATAGCCATATTGAACATTGATATTACTTATGTCTAAAACTATGCTGCTCTATACATATTTATGTTACCTGTACTTAATTTAACAAGTCTTCACTATTAAGAGAACTCATAGTCAAACACTTAGACCTATAAGTCAAGTACCCCCCAGCTAATATAGATATAACATATCTGTACGATAATTCAAGCCATTGGGTCTTCTAGTTCCCAGCCTAAATATCCATTCAGCTTCCCTTTTTCTCAGCATTTTGGACCAATTACCCCCTCTGTAAGGGCATAACACCTTATCTATGACATAGAATACAAAGCCTGATATATCCCCCTGGTGGCATTCGACAAAATGTCTGGCTGCTCCTGACAGCTGGGGCTTATGTTTTTTTATACTGCTAATGTGCTCCATTATGCGCGTTTTTGTTTTTCTTATGGTACTGCCCACATATTTCATGTTACATTGGGTGCATTCTATAACATAAACACAATGATGGCTATCACAATTAACAAAATGATTAATGGTATATTTTTGTTGATGAATCCCACCCTCAAATTCAGTTGTTTTCCTTGCCATATTGCACACACCGCATCTGGAGCCGCCACATTTAAAAAAACCCTTTTGTGATAACCAGATTTTTCCCATTTTTGTTTGATGGCTAGTATGTACACTGGGAGCTAGAATGTTGCCCAGGGTTTGGCCCCTCCTAGGTGTGACACGTACCCCTCCTTCCAGGATTTTACATAGGACATCGTCCTGTCTAAGGATACCAAGGTTTTTTTTGAAAATACTTTTGATCTGACTAAAGTTTCTACTATATTTGGTAGCAAAGGTAATTATGCTACCCTCTCTTTGTTTTTTCTGAGGTGTTAACAATAGCTGTTCTTGTGTGACATTTTTGATTCTATTAGAAGCCCTATCTATGTCCTTTCTATTGTAACCCCTCTCTAGGAGTCTTTGGGTTATTTGTGCCTTGGCTTCTGTAAAATCCTCCTCCTCACTGCAAATGCGTCTGGCCCTTATCATTTCCCCATAGGGGATGGCTTTGATTGTTAGGGCCCCGCATGATGGCTGGTGGCTCTTAGGATGGTATTACCTGAATTAGGTTTACGGTACAGGCAAGACTGAACTTTACCTTTTATACTGTTGCCTGTGAGGAACACGTCCAAAAAAGGGACCCCATTGGGATTCCATGTCCCTATAAAAGCAAGTTGAAAAAATTGGAATTGATGTATTCCAAAAAACTGTGGTATGAGCGTCACATCGCGACCCCAGACAAGCAAGAGGTCGTCGATGTAACGCCCATACCACACGATACAATCAAGTTTGAAAATATTTACTATTTGCAGTTGGAGGGGGCCCCTATGGGTGCCACGTTTTCTCCATCCTTGGCCAAAATTTTCTATGGCGTGGTGGGGGCACCACGCCCTTTACCATGAGGGCAACCCCTTTTTTGATTGTATCGTGTGGTATGGGCGTTACATCGACGACCTCTTGTTGTCTGGGGTCGCGATGTGACGTCATACCACAGTTTTTGGAATACATCAATTCCAATTTTTTCAACTTGCGTTTTATAGGGACATGGAATCCCAATGGGGTCCCTTTTTTGGACGTGTTCCTCACAGGCAACAGTATAAAAGGTAAAGTTCAGTCTTGCCTGTACCGTAAACCTAATTCAGGTTAATACCTCCTAAGAGCCAAAAAGCAATCATGCGGCCCGTACAATCAAAGCCATCCCCCATGGGGGAAAAGATAAGGGCCAGAAGCATTTGCAGTGAGGAGGAGGATTTTACAGAAGCCAAGGCACAAATAACCCAAAGACTCCCAGAGAGGGGTTACAATAGAAAGGGACATTAGATAGGGCTTCTAATAGAATCAAAATGTCACACAAAAACAGCTATTGTTAACACCTCAAAAAAAACAAAGAGAGGGTAGCATAATTTTTCCTTTGTACCAAATATAGTGGTTTTATGTAAAAGATTTTTAAAAAAAAACCTTGGCCCCTTAGACAGGACGATGCCTATGTAAAATCCTGAAGGAGGGGGTGTTACTTTTGGGGGGCCAAACCCCGGGGCAACATTCTAGTCCCAGTGTACATACTGCATAAAAGGAAAATGGGAAAAATCTGGTTATCACAAAAGGGTTTTTTTTTAAATGTGGGGGCTCTGATGGGGGGTGTGTGCAAATATGGGAGGAAAAAAACTGAATTTGGGGGTGGGTTTCATCAACAAAAAATATACCATTATTCATTTTTTTAATTGTGATAGCCTCATTGTTTTTATGTTATAGAATGCACCCAATGTAACATGAATATTGGGCATCCCTAAAAAAAACAAAACGCGCATTTAAAGGAGACATTGCGTATAAAAAAAAAAAAGCCCAGCTGTCAGGAGCAGCCAGAATTTTGTCGAAAGCCACCAGGGGGAATATCGGTTTTTATTTATGTCATAGATAAGGGTTTTTTTGCCCTTACGAGGGGGTAATTGGTCAAAAAGGTGAGAAAAAGGGAAGTGAATGGGAAATTTTGGCTGGGAATAGAAGACCCAATGGGTTGGAATTATCGTAAGAAATTTTTTATTCTATATTAGTGGGGGGGGTACTTTACTTATAGGTCTAAGTGTTTTACTATGAGTTTTTTTTTAATAGTGAAGGGGCTTGTTAAATTAAGTACAGGTAACTAAAAAATGTATAGAGGATAGTTTGAGATATAAGTAATATCATGTTAAATATGGTATTCTTTCCATTCAAATACATGGGGTTTCCGAACGGTGATTGGGTTCCCAAAATTTTTAAATCAGCTGGTAAACCCTTTTTTGTGTCAAGTGAGAAGAGTCGGTGATCGAAGCGTCTGTGTTTTCTCCCGGTGGTCTGTTGCCCAAGGGTTTCCTAGTGCAGTATGGTTCCAGTTTTTTATGTTTAAGAATAAAAGAATAAAAGTCTCTTCTACCACTCTTGGACCTCGACATTCGTTCTTGGCGTCTGACGTCACCGGATATCCTTCCTTTTGCTATTTGCACTGCCGCGAGGCCGGCGGCTTGGTCCGGAGTCGAGTGAGACGGGGTGCAGATCCGCGCCGAATTGACATGGGAGCACACAGCCTTCAAATCAGGTAACCTGCTTTTGCTTTATTGCTGTTGATACATTCTACCGGCCTTGGATCTACTGACTATGGCCACATGAGGCAGCATGTTCTCATCATAGAGTTTGATGGCTTGTCGCTAGGATATGCCATCAAAATTTGATAGGTGCGGGTCCTGGTGCTCGGCTGTACTCGGAACTCCCATAGAACAGAATGGAGAGTTGTGCTCAAGTGCGACATGCCCTGCATTCTGGACTGAAACCTTCGGGTGCCTGTTTCCAAGATCAGTGCGGGTCCAAGAAGTGGGACCAGCACCTATCAGACATCGATGGCAGAGCCTAGAAAAATGCCATCAAACTCTATGATGGGATCACCCCTTTAAAATACACCTGTTTCAGCTTTTGTAGCTATTTTTGAGGCTAGCGAGCAATGTTATGGCTGTTACATATTCTATTATGTATTTATAGCACAGGTTCCTGTCAGGGTCACCCGTATTGGGGCGATTACTCTGAATTTGATGGATAGGTAGTTTCTAGTTAACTTTTACTGGATAATATTAAAGGGGTTTTCGATGTAATGTTGACGTGGGATCCTCCAAAATGGTTATTTAATCACTTTTCTAAATATATGTGATTACAAAAAGTGAAGCTGACAAGCATTGCTCAGTCCCCCTTAGTTTCCTGAAAGTTTACTTTAGACACGACCAGGACACTGACAGGAGCTGGACACTGACAGGAGCTGATCTGGCCGCGCTTGTGTGTTTGAACTTATCTAATGACAGGGAACATGAAGGAGCTTGCAAGGGGCTGGGGAGAAAGTGCAGTGTATGAGGTTGTCTGCTGTATTGAGAATCCACTGGTTGCAATGTAATTATTTGAGTAAACATTGCAGATGCTCCCTTCTTCCTCACTCTCTGCTCACCCTCCTCCCTCTCACCCCTGCAGTCGTTCATGACTCAGCATGCTTTGTTTATATTCTCTCCTGAGCAAATAAGAGGTAAGAAACTCACTTCATGGCAAAACCCCTTTAAAGGTTATTTTTTAGGTCTGATTATCAAGTCGAATGTTAATACTTTTTTGGTAGTTTCTCAGTGGTTTAAACTAGAAATATTTTCTGATTTTAGTTCCTCAGTTGTCAGCGGTGCAAAATAATGCAGACGTATGTGTTAAATCACACATCCCATTTGTCACATCTCTTATTGAGACGACCACAACTAGGTGAAGACCCAAAACAAGGCAGAAAAGCACTGAAAGTACACTCATAGGACCTCATAGCAAAAAAAAAATGGGGCCTCACCACCTAATGAGAATAAGCTGGAACAGCAGCATGAGTAGCAATAATTTAGCTATAAACAATACCACAATAGATCACAATCTAATATTTAATTAAAATTAAGAGAAATTCATAAATCTCTTTATGCGTCATAACATTAACCACATCTGGTTAGAAAATTCAGGTGACCAATTATTATGAAGGTCAAACAACACAACTACTGTAAATACAGAGAAAATAATGAGTGATGTTGTGTTGAGTTCCATAACAGTCCACATTTCTCATAGAATTTAATCACCTACTATATATTAGATAACTCACCTGTTGGTGAGATCAGAAGTTTCAAAGTTTCATATAACAAGAATTGGAAATATTTAGCCTCGAATATTTAGCCCAGAACGTTATGCTTAGGGTATGTTCACACGATATCTTTTGGGGCATAATTGCACTGCAATACACCCTGAAGTATGGCCCACAACTATGGTAATTCATAGCTCTCATTGAGAGGTATGACTACCTTACGTTTTCCCTGATGCGTATTGCCGGGGAAAGTAAGAGTCAATGGGAGCCGGCACAGAGTGTTTTAGAAGTACCTGCTGGCCAGCTACAGTATAGTTCCTGTGGAAGTAGGGATCAGAATCCCAACAAATTTTGCCTCCCTCCCAGATGTTCAGTTTAGTTCATCCACCTTTGTCTCAGGCAAGTCTGTCGGGTCTCGAGTAAGAAAAGACTATACTTCAGCATGGCTGGTCTTAGGAGACGGAACAAGAGGACAGAACCCTATTTTGGTTTTGTTTAGAGACCTCTATGCATTTGGTGAGAAATTAGTAATCCAGGCTTCTTCTCCTCTACCTTAAAGGGGTTGTCTCACTACAAGGATTGTTTTTTATGTTGAAGATCTTGCAAAAACAAATCCCTTTGTAATATGTGTCTATTACCAGTGTCCTATTGATTCCTAGATATCCCCTCTTGTATGGGCTGCATCAGCTCTTCAGCTCGCTATAGCTACAGACCTGTTTGATCTCTCCTGATAGGCTGCCAGCGCTGGTTGCTATAGCTACAGACCTGTTCAATCTCTCCTGATAGGCTGCCAGCACTGGTTGCTATAGCTACAGACCTGTTCAGTCTCTCCTGATAGGCTGCCAGCACTGGTTGCTATGGCTACAGACCTGTTTGATCTCACCTTATCGGTTGCCAGCACTGGTCACTATAGCTACAGACCTGTTCGCTCTATCCTTATCGGTTGCCAGCGCTGGTCACTATAGCGACAGACCTGTTCGATCTATCCTTATCAGTTGCCAGCGCTGGTCGCTATAGCTACAGACCTATTGATCTTCTGATAGGCTTCCATGTAGTGGCTATTGCTCAGAACTGTCGATCTCTCGGACAGGCTGCCAACGCTGGTCAGCTATAGTACAGGCAACTGGGTCCGTCAGCACTCATCACTGCAGGCCAGTGAAACCAGTAACACCCGAACCTGGTTCAAAATGAAAACGGCAAAAAATGACTGGATGGGTATAAAGGGGGTAGTAAGTGGAGACACACCCGCTTTGTGGGATGGGTCAAATTCATATTAGACCTAGGTCATCGGAACCTGCTGACTATGGCGGGACCTGCCACCTATGATATGTATATGGGGGCATCTGACTCAAACATGACAGATGATGTACCAAAGGGGGAAGAAGATACAAGCGCTCAAGGGAGTCTGTCAGATTATTCTCCTATCCCCATTGACAACACATGCACGCTCAGCCAAACCGAGTGTGCATATGTATAGAAAGGCTGGGATGAATAAATGTCTGTTGTATTGGGGTCAATAATAGGGGTATAAGTGGAGACAGCACTCGCTTTGTTGAAGAGAATTCAGGGGTTCCTGACCATGGTGGCTAGTCTCCCAAGCCACTGAAATGCACTAGATATTTTGGATAAATAGTCAGCATTCCAATGTGGTAAAAAGGGTCAAATTCAACATTTCATTATTCCATGTCATAACGGCAACATTAATGTATGGGCTTAGCATTGTTTTGGTCAGTTAAGCCCTTCTTCAGGCTATAGACAGTGTAGTATCACAAGATGTAGGGCTAGGTTCCACAGAAGCAATTACCAAAAATGACCTGAGATAGATGTGACCTGCTGGAAAAAGCACCATTTTCAGAGGGTCACATCTATCTCAGCTTCTGTGGACCTAGCTCTACATCTCGTGATACTACACCATCCACAGCCTGAAGAAGGGCTCAATAGCCGAAACGTTGCTGCTTCTATTACACCCTTATTCACAGTTCTCACGGTGAAGAAGACTTTTCTTCTTTGGAGATTGAATCCTTTTTTCTCCAGATGGAAGGTAGAAGCGCCCCGTTTGTCTTTTGAGGGAGTTACACATGAAATAGCTTTTATCAATACTTTTTGTAGGGGCCAACTAAAAGAGAAAGACTTAGGGTATGTTTACATGGCGTATTGTGACTCGTATCTGTGCGGGCCACAATATACCTGCTGTTGAAAGTGCGCACTGGCCAGCGTGTACTTTAAACAGTGCTACGGCCCAACCTCCTATAACACTTGTTTCCCCGGGCGCGTACTCACCCGAAAGAAGTGACAAGTCACTTCTTTGTACAGGCACATAGTACGCGCCGGGGAAAACGCCGGGTTATCATAGCACTCACCCAGCCAAAATACGCCCCACAAATACATTGTGTCAACATATCCTTATTGGCCCCCCTTTATACTTGCATTCTCAGTTGCTGGACAGAATCACTACTGCTTGTACTATTATCATTTAATGACAATCGGCCCCAAATGCAAATTGATGTTTGTAATAATTGGAATGAATTTTCAGTAAAAAATATAACTTCAGTCACACCTAATTACCTGTCCATATTTGTTGTTCATTGGCTTACTTTGCAAAATTGAACACAAGGGGCGACATGTCAGAAAAAGAGGCGCCGCCACGGCAGTTTTCAGGTGCATTAAATGAGTGTATAGTGCACCTGAATGAGTGAATGAACCTGTCACAGAGCTGATGTCTGGTCTATCTTGCATAGTAAAATTGATGCGCCAAATATTGGTGCAAAACATAATGTAGGCGCATAGCATATCATTGCTAGCATATTTGATGCACCTACTTTAGGCGCCTTCAAATGTGTTGTGCCTGGCGTATAATGCGCCTAGTTTTGGTGTATCACCATTCATTTATATAGAGAATAGGGCTTCAACAGTTTTTTTGAGCAAAATACACCAAAAATGGCGCAGCCCTAATGGGACATTTCAACCAAGATCTCACCAATCTGGGACCCAACTTGGATCTGACGAGACGTGCCCCGGGTGCTGGGTATCAGCAAGAACACTAAGAAGTCATTCTGCCTTGGCATGGGTATTTAGATATAGGGCTATGGCAGAAAATTGAATCTTTGTCATAGATAAAGGAAGCCTAGCCACCACTCTCCACCAATGGACATTTCTAATAAAAAAAAAATAATTTGTTGCTAAATGTAATATATGAAGAACCGCGTAACTTTCCTCAATCTCTTACTTTTGTGATTACTTGGAATTGAGACACTTCATCAGTTATTTTAGGGAAAGATGCTCACACAGCAAAACAGATGACCAATAGCCAAACTGCACGTGAAAAATCAATCACGTCTTCTCAAATTTCAGACTATGGATGATCCTTCATCCCTATATGAAAATGTAGCTGAGCCCTGGTCAGAGAGCGGACGAGTCTTTCCATCTGTGACCAGGTTTATTTTACGGAACGGTCTGAAATAAATCCTATCATATTTACATTGCAAATGAAAAACAGCGCCACTAGTGGTCCAGTCGGGTATTGAACAATTATAGACTGTGCATGACTCCATAGAACACCTGAGGCGAGGCATGTTTCATGAAGTAGCAATCAATGCAAAGAGCTTATATTGCTTTTATACAGTAAATAGTCATGTATGACCTAATAACCTGCGACTACCTCCGAATCCAAGACATACCCTATCATTATAGACAGTGTAGACTATAGACAGTATAGACTATAGACAGTATAGGGGGCATTGAGTGCAGTTGCTTTGTTTTCATAGCATTGTTTGTATTTCATCATCTTCATGCCACCCTTACTTGTCCAGATCCAATGCAACACTTCGACTTCAACCTGCGACTACCTCCGAATCCAAGACATACCCTATTACTATAGACAGTATAGACTATATACAGTATAGACTATAGTCAGTATAGGGGGTATTGCTTTGTTTTTGTTGCATTGATTGTAATTCATCATTTTCATGCCACCCTTACTTGTCCATATCCAATGCAACGCTTCGACTGCGGCTACCTCCGAATGCAAGACATACTCTATCACTATAGACAGTATAGGGGACATTGAGTGCACTCTGCTTTGTTTTCATAGCATTGTTTGTATTTCATCATTTTCATGCAACCCCTACCCTTCCAGATCCAATGCAACTCTTCGTCTGTAGAATTGTATACCTTATCCAAATTCTCCTACCCCCTTCACTTATCTAATAATTGACCGCCTCCCCACCTACACCCAAGACTACTCAATCTTGAAAGGACTCCAATCCCACCAAAAATGAACCTGGACTGAGTAAGAGCCCTCAGCCTCATGTGCACTCTATTCCAGCGATGTTAAAAAGCGCATCGTCTGTGGCCTCCTGCCATCGCTGCCCCCGCGGGACCTGCTCTATCTCATGGTAAAAAGTAATTGAATCATCCAGATTGTGATAGTAAAAAGTATTAATCTAAGTACAATCTGCGAGATATCCTCCAGAGACGGCTCAGCTCTTCCAAGGAATGCTCAATGAAGGAGGAACTCGTGGACGATATCAAGGCATGACCGTTACTCCACAATAGGCAACAAATAAGTGCATGACCCTGGCACGTTCCATCATTCCACCTACGTATTGATCATAGGTGTAGCAATCAGACCAATTAATCATCACTGTAGGAATCGGGGAAGGAGGTCGGCGTGTATCCAACCCATCTGAATACATAGAAGGATCAACGGATCCTTCAAAGATCTAGCAAAGATCTAAATCATGACCTGTTCGCAACCTAAGGCTAAGTCAGTAGCTAAAGAGCAAGGGGGGGAACCTAATACAAAACCTCCATTCTAAGACCGGGGTCTTTTGTCTGGAAGACACGAAGAGAATGGAAACAGCTGTTCACAACAAAGACCCCTTAATGGGTTGCATGCAATGACTGCTATCCCCCCCGCTCCTTCTATCTATACACCATTCTGCTCAGCTCAGTGGGATCATCTGTCATGTAGTCAATTCACCATTGCTGGAACCTAATCAAGCCATTTTCCTCCCATTATATCCCACATTATCATTAGCGGTTGCACCTACAAGAGAAATTTATTGGGAACAAGAGAGTCCTCTCACCCTTCAGTGGACGTCATGATGTTTCGGCTTCAGTGTCTTCTCCAAGAGGTCCCTAGGATTGGGTCACTTTAAAAGGTCTTTGGGAAGTCCTTCAGTGGTGACATAAGACGTCTCCAATAATCCTCAGAGTTCCCCCTCCCAAAAAAAAATTTAAGGAACTGGGCTGCGCTGAGCACCTGCCTCTGCTCAATGTCTCTTCTGCATCCAGACCTGAAATGACTTAAGGGCTCGCACTGCCACCCCTGGTGAAGATTGCGCGCTCTTGGTTGATGCCAGGGGGGAGGTGGACCTGTGGGGTTTGCTTTGATCCTTTGCTTTCTCCTCTTCCAGGAGCACTGTGTTGACCTGCTGCTGACTAGAGCAGGATTGGAAGGTTTTAGTCTCCTAGCAGTGGATTTACAGTCTATCCCTCTCTATTTTAGGCAGGGCTGACATCACTCGCTGTTACTCCTTTAAATCCTCAGCCTTCCCTAAGAGCATGCATAGCCATAGAGATCTCACTCCGAGCTGGGAATTCTCTGTCTATGGTTCAATCCACTCTTACCTCCTACTCCTCTCCTCAGCACATAGATGCAAAGAAAATAGATTGCAAGCACACCATGTTTGCCTTTGTTTACTATGTAATTTATATTTATACCAAAAAATGTAAAAAAAAATTTTTTAGGCAAAACAAAACAATATTTTTTAAAAAACATGCAAGAGAAAAGGAACCCTCATTTTGTTGCACACTTTCCATACTGTTACATAGTAGCACTGAAATGTTGGTTACATTTGAATATGCAAATAAATATATGAATTCAAGTAAAATTTTGAAATTAAAAAAAAAAAAAAAGAAATGTAAAAATGAAGGGCCACATGTATGAAAACTGTCTAGGTCTAAAATTCACTTTGTTGCCCATAGCAACCAATCACAGCTTCCCTTTCATTTTTCCAGAGAACTATATGAAATGAAAGGGGCGCTCTGATTGGTTGCTATGAGCTCTGATTGGTTGGTATGGGCTCTGATTGGTTGCTATGGCTCTGACTGGTTGCTATGGACTCTGATTGGTTGCTATAATCTCTGATTGGTTGCTGTAAGCTCAGATTGGTTGCTATGGACTCTTATTGGTTGCTATGGACTGATTGGTTGCTATGAGCTCTGATTGGTGGCTATGGGCTCTGGTTGCTATGTGCTCTGATTGTTATGAGCTCTGATTGGTGGCTATGGGTTCTGGTTGGTTGCTATGAGTTCTGGTTGGTTGCTATGAACTCTGATTGGTTGCTATGAGCTCTGGTTGGATGCTACAGGCTCTGATTGGTTGCTATGAGCTCTGATTAGTCGCTATGGGCTCTGGTTGCTGTGGGCTCTGATTGGTTGCTATGGGCTCTGATTGGTTGCTATGGGCTCTGGTTGGTTGCTATGGGCTCTGATTGGTTGCTATGAGCTCTGGTTCCTTTGGGCCCTGGTTGGTTGCTATGGGCTCTGATTGGTTGCTATGAGCTCTGATTGGTTGCTGTGGGCTCTGATTTGTTGATGTGAGCTCTGATTGGCTGCTATGGGCTCTGATTGGTTGCTATGGGCTTGATTGGTTGCTATGGGCTCTGATCGGTCGCTATGAACTCTGATTGCTTGCTATGAGCTTTGTTTGGTCGCTATGAGCTCTGATAGGTGGCTATGGGCTCTGGTTAGTTGCTATGGGCTCTGATTGGTTGCTATGAGCTCTGATTGGTTGCTATGAGCTCTGATTGGTTGCTATGGGTTCTGATTGGTTGCTATGAGCTCTGATTGGTTGCTATGAGCTCTGGATGGTTGCTACAGGCTCTGATTTGTTGCTATGAGCTCTGGTTAGTTGCTATGGGCTCTGATTGGTTGCTTTGAGCTCTGATTGGTTGCTATGAGCTCTGATTGGTTGCTATGGGCTCTGGTTAGTTGCTATAGGCTCTGATTGGTTGCTATGAGCTCTGGTTGCTATGGGCTCTGGTTAGTTGCTATGGGCTCTGATTGGTTGCTATGAGCTCTGATTGCTTGCTGTGAGCTCTGATTTGTTGATTTGAGCTCTGATTGGTTGCTATGGGCTCTGATTGGTTGCTATGGGCTTTGATTGGTTGCTATGAGCTCTGATTGGTTGCTGTAAGCTCTGATTGGTTGCTATGGGCTCTGATTGGTTACTATGGGCTCTGATTGGTTGCTATGGGCTCCGGTTGGTTGCTATGGGCTCTGATTGGTTGCTAATGGTTCTGATTGGTTTCTATGAACTCTGATTGGTTGTTATGGGCTCTGATTGGTTGCTGTGGGTTCTGATTGGTTTCTATAAGCTCTGATTGGTTTCTATGAGCTCTGATTGGTTTCTACAGGCTCTGATTTGTTGCTATGAGCTCTGGTTAGTTGCTATGGGCTCTGATTGGATGCTATGAGCTCTGATTGGTTGCTGTGAGCTCTGGTTAGTTGCTATGTGCTCTGATTGGTTGCTATGAGCTCTGTTTGGTTGCTAGTGGGTCTGGTTTGTTGCTATGGGCTCTGATTGGTTGCTATGAGCTCTGGTTGGTTGCTACAGGCTCTGATTTGTTGCTATGAGCTCTCGTTAGTTGCTATGGGCTCTGATTGGTCGCTATGAGCTCTGATTGGTTGCTGTGAGCTCTGATTGGTTGCTGTGAGCTCTGGTTGGTTGCTATGCGCTCTGTTTGGTTGCTATGGGCTCTGATTGGTTGCTATGGACTCTGATTGGTTGATATGGGCAACAAAGTGAGTTTTAGACCTAGACAGTTTTCATACATGTGGCCCGAAATGTGTAACAGTTTTTCTATTAAAAATCTCTACCTATAATTCAGTCTTACATACATTATATATTAAGCTGTCGGTACACAACCCTAGAATGGGTAACTGTTAAAGGGGTTGTCCACTGGAAAAATAAATGACATTGACATTGGGGCCAAGGTGGGCAAAAAAAGGAAAATAAAAACGACTTGATACTTACCTACCTGTCCCCCATCACTGCTGCTCTGGAACTTACTGGTGATCCTCTTGACTGGGTTTTCGTCCCGACACAGAGGAGAAGCGCGAAATTCTCCAGTATGCTGGAGAACCCAAAGAGCCTTGAAATATGAAAAGGAGTTTAAAGTCAAGCCTATCTGCAGTCTACTGTTTTGGGGTGTTTGCCCTCCTCAGAGAAGAGCAGATTTATGGCTGGGTGAGGAGCTTTAGACATAGCCCAAAAGAGATAATGCTCTATTTTTTCTGAAAATGGCTTTATTCTCCTAGTCATGTTTCAAGGCTCTTTGCGGGGGTTGTATATGACTTTAATCAATGCAGCTTAAAACAGGTTTCATAGCAGTCCTAGCTCTCTTCCCTTCAACTTATTTAAATACCTATACAATAGTAATACTTATCATTTTAGATACCTGACTATAACATTGGGAAGGAGAAGTCTCTGCCCTACATAGACCCCTGATGGTGTGAAATCTGGGGCTAAGTTTTTTGGGCAACTGCATGAAGTGCTGGGTTCAGTGGTATAATCTGGTATTGTTAAGACCTGGCCCTTTATGAAGGCAGATGGCCCAATGCACGTCCATCTTTTCGCCTTGCTGCTGCCGCTAATGGCCTCTCCATAGGGATAAGCATTTTGCTCTGCTACATTATAGATTTCATATCTCAGTTAAACCACATTTTTTGCAACAATTTGCCCACACGTTTTGCTGTGATTTTGCTGCAAGAAACACAGATTGCCCGCAGCGTGCAAACTCCATCTTATTGGAATATTTCAGCCTAAAGCACCTATCCATTAAAGCATGGTAGCTCAGTGGTTAGCACACAGCGCAGCATGGTGGCTCAGTGGTTAGCACACAGCGCAGCATGGTGGCTCAGTGGTTAGCACACAGCGCAGCATGGTGGTTCAGTGGTTAGAGTGCGGCACGGTGGCTCAGTGGTTAGCACACAGCGCAGCATGGTGGCTCAGTGGTTAGCACACAGCGCAGCATGGTGGCTCAGTGGTTAGCACACAGCGCAGCATGGTAGCTCAGTGGTTAGTATAGTACGGCACGGTGGCTCAGTGGTTAGCACACAGCGCAGCATGGTGGCTCAGTGGTTAGCACAGTGCGGCACGGTGGCTCAGTGGTTAGAACACAGCGCAGCATGGTGGCTCAGTGGTTAGCACACAGCGCAGCATGGTGGCTCAGTGGTTAGCACACAGCGCAGCACTGGGTCTCAGTGGTTAGCACACAGCGCAGCACAGTGGCTCAGTGGTTAGCACACAACGCAGCACTGGTGGCTCAGTGGTTAGCACACAGCGCAGCACGGTGGCTCAGTGGTTAGCACACAGCGCAGCACTGGGTCTCAGTGGTTAGCACACAGCGCAGCACAGTGGCTCAGTGGTTAGCACACAACACAGCACGGTGGCTCATTGGTTAGCACACAGCGCAGCACGGTGGCTCAGTGGTTAGCACACAGCGCAGCACTGGGTCTCAGTGGTTAGCACACAGCGCAGCACTGTGGCTCAGTGGTTAGCACACAGCGCAGCACGGTGGCTCAGTGGTTAGCACACAGCTCAGCACGGTGTCTCAGTGGTTAGCACACAGCACAGCACTGTGGCTCAGTGGTTAGCACACAGCACAGCATTGTGGCTCAGTGGTTAGCACACAGCGCAGCACTGGGGCTCAGTGGTTAGCACACAGCGCAGCACGGTGGCTCAGTGGTTAGCACACAGCGCAGCACTGGGGCTCAGTGGTTAGCACACAGCGCAGCATGGTGGCTCAGTGGTTAGCACACAGCGTAACATGGTGGCTCAGTGGTTAGCACACAGCACAGCAGGGTGGCTCAGTGGATAGCACACAGCATGGTGGCTCAGTGGTTAGCACACAGTGCAGCACGGTGGCTCAATGGTTAGCACACAGCACGGTGGCTCAGTGGTTAGCACAGTGCGGCACGGTGGCTCAGTGGACAACATCTACAAGGAGTTTGTATGTTCTCCCTGTATTTGTGTGGGTTTCCTCCAGTTTTCCCCACACTCCAAAAACATACAGAGTGGTTAATCTGGAATATAAACTGCAAAGCCCCAATGGGGACAGGGAGCAATGTGAATGAGGACGATCTTTGTACAGCGCTGTGGAATATAATGGCGCTGCATAAATGAATTAAATGAATAAATAGGTGATAGATGCTTGATAGATAGGGGTGCAACCACTGGTAATAGACTGATTGCCAGAATGGGGGACCTAGCAGGAAGATCTCGGCTACAAAAAGTTTGAATGGAGTTGCGGTCAGGCATGCACGCTGGCACTACAGGCAAAGTCTTCAGATGGAATCACAAAACACCTTCTTATGGCTGAGAGGAACAGGAAACGGGGATCCACAGTTTGGTGAACTGTCCTGATCCCAATTACAAGAACAGGGGCCCTTCATCCCTCCTTCCCACTGTTGTAAGATCAGAGCTTAGTGGAGTTGGAATAGTGGAGAAAAGTCTATAGCACTGACGGAAACAGCCAGAGGCAGCTTCTTCTAACCAGTGTCGGACTGGGGTGCCTAGGGCCCACCAGTGGAATTGATTCTTGGGGCCCACCAGTGGAATTGATTCTTGGGGCCACATGGAGTGATTTGGCACCAGTGAATTGATCTTGGGGCCACCAGTGGAGTTGATTAATGGGGCCCATCAGTGGAGTTGATTAATGGGGCCCATCAGTGGAGTTGATTAATGGGGCCCATCAGTGGAGTTGATTAATGGGGCCCATCAGTGGAGTTGATTCTTGGAGTCCACCAGGGGAGTTGATACCTGGAGCCCACCAGTGGAGTTGATACTTGGAGCCCACCAGTGGAGGTGATTCTAGGGGCCTACCAGTGGAGTTGACTCTGGGTCCCACCAGTGAAGCTGACTCTGGGTCCCACCAGTGGAGCTGACTCTGGTTCCCACCAGTGGAGTTGATTCTAGGGGTCTGCCCTATAGCTACTGCACATGCCTCTTATACTCTGCCTCTTGCTTTTTGCCTCTTCTACCTCTCCCAAGGATGTATATGTAGTTGAAAAGCAACTCCAGGTCTACCATGCTCATCGACCCACCAAGGGGTTCCCCTGTTCCCCTGTGGGCCTGCCCGAGCCTGCTCCTAACTACAGTCTCCCAGGTTTGAAAAACTAGACCTTCCCCACTCTGGCAACCAGTGATGGTCCCAGTGGTTGGACCCCACAGATCTAGCATTTATTAGCTAATCAGTGGAAAGGTGATAAATGCTTAAGGCTAGAATACTCCTTTAAAGGGACTGGCCTATGCCAGCAGATCCGGGCTCAGCCTTTGGCTATTCACCACTGATTTTATAAACCTACTGAACAGTCACTGGGACTGGGATTGTTTCCTAACTCTGCCTTTGGATTGCTGTCGAGACCCATTGCGGTCTTATCATACTGCAGAAACTCCGCCAGCCCTGACCCCGGCTCTGTACGGCCAGGCTGCTGTTTACAATTACGATATCTCACTGAAGATACAAAGTCTACTCCGGGGATACAACCTGGGGATTGCATGAACAGAGTCATCCCCCCTGTGTGTGGTGTAGACTGCATATCCCTCAGACTTGTTTAGCCCTAGACACATCCAATATTGAAAATAGTGGTCCGACCCTCCTGTCCTGAGACCTGACCATGGCGTTCCCATCACGGCTCTCATTGTGGCTCCTCACAAGAGGCCAAGTAGCAACATCTCATCCGCCTCATTCCTCAAAGTACAGAAAAATTGAGAATTCCTTTATCGAGGTTGTTTTTCCAGACCAATGTCCAGGCGTCAAGATTGGGGCCAATGAAATGTCCTTCTCGATATCAACCAGACCCTTATGGAAACCTGTTTAAAAGATGATGACACCCACTAATCTATGATTGTGATCCCCTGCGACCACAGTGGTATAGAAGATAATGGGGTTGTGCATTTTGTGGTTTCCATATCTCCTCATCCATCCATTCTCAGCCTTTGTGGGACCAAAACCAGCTGGAGAGGGTCTCATGGTCAGAGAGAGCAGAGTCTTTATCTCTAATGAGATTGTTTACTTTTGATAAACACTTGTTTGTACTCCTTGGAGCTTTTTAGCTTTGTTCACCTACATATTATATCCCATGCACTTTTCTCTCTGTAACCATTAGCTGGTTATAGAGGAGCTAAATATGCCAAATTTACAATATTTAACAAGTCTGCAGCTCATCACCCTTCCTGAAGGTAAACTATAGTTTTCTTCCACCTGGAGGATAGCTAATTTACATATTTTTCCCATGAGGCACTGCCTGAACTTAAATCACTATGCAGCAACTGAGTCTCTTCAATGAAAAACAGTACACCCCCGCAGCATATCATTAGATCAAAGAGCTGGATGAAAGGACACCCTGCTGTTCAGCTAGTACAGGGGTCGGCTCTCCATCTGTTGGGAAACTACAACTCCCATCATACATTTATATAATCTATATCAGTGGGCATGATGGTAGATGTAGTTTCCCAACAGCTGGAGAGTCCCGTTGCAGGCCTCTGAGCTAGCAGATGAAGGGACTCTACTTGTCTATCTTTGCCCAAAAATAATAGGTTTGGTTCACATTGTGCTGGGGTTACATATTGGAAGTATAAACTGGTGATATTCCCCAATATGTAGACACTGTATTTCCGTACAATAGCGTATCGTTATACACAAGGTTAAAAAAAAATTAAGGGCCACAAGTATGAACCTGTTCAGGTCTAAAAATCACTTTTTTGCCCATAGTAACCTATGGGCAAAAAAGTGAGTTTTAGACCTAAACAGGTTCATACATGTGACCCTAAGTATTTCACTTGGCACACGTTTTTTGTGGTCCACTGTATAGTATGGACTACTTTCCTATACAGAGGTCAGAAGTACAATCTTCGCCTCCGATGGGTGAGTAGGCCCCTATGGATGGATATATGCCAAGAGCATTTCCCGTGCATACTTTAGATGGGTCCACATTGGATGATATGAACAGAGCCTTGGGCAGGTCGCCTCAGCCTTAAGTTACATCACTGTTTGCTTTACCCAACACCAACAAAAAAAACTAGCATGGGAAAGAAAATCAATGGTGACCACTTGTGAGAACCCCATCAAACAGCAACTGATAACTCAGCTTCCTGACATTGAGAAAACAGACAGTCCCCGGGTCACAGAAGGGATAGGGACTGTAGGTTTGTTCTTAAAGGGGTTGTCTCACTACAGGGATTGCTGCTTTTTATGTTAAAGATCTTGCAAAAACAAGTCACCTCCTCAGGTCGCTATACCTACAGTCCTGTTTGATCTCTCCTGATAGGCTGCCAGTGCTGGTTGCTATAGCTACAGACCTGTTCAATCTCTCCTGTTAGGCTGCAGTAGAAGCCAGGTCTGTAGCTATAACAACCAGTGCTGGCAGCCTATCAGGAGAGATTGAACAGGTCTGTAGCTATAGTGACCTGAGGAGCTGATGCAGCCCTTACAGAGGGGATATCTAGGAATAGGTAGGACACTGCTAATGGACACATATTGCAAAGTGACTTGTTTTTGCAAGATCTTTAACATAAAAAGCAGCAATCCTTGTAGTGAGACAACCCCTTTAAGATCTTTTTGCAGACCCCATGTATCGTGCAACAGGGAGAAGGATTTTGTTGATTTGACATTTACATTTTTTGGTGTTTTATTTGACAACAATCCCCGAAGATTTATATAAAGCCGACAGAGCAGACCAACGAGCAACTGGTCTGATCTGGGAGATTAGACTACTACCGACAGAAAAACAATAAGCGGGGAGACAATACCAGGGATGATAAGATTTCGGAGGCTGTGCTGATCCTGTTAAGCAATTTAATATACTTCAGTTTATATACAGCAGGTTAAAGCGACGCTGCACTAATACAAATTGGTCTCCAGATTAGTGCGGGCGCTGTGATTGGTGCATCCCATTAGTGAGTTTAGAATGACATCTAGTGGTAAAGCTCATGATTGAACTTTGATGGGAGCGTCACATACTTTTTGCAGACAGGGGGTGTAACTAGAGTTCATAGGGCCCCATAGTAAAATGAGATGAGGCCCCACCACCTAATGACAATAAACTAAAACAGCAGCATATATAGTAATAATGAAAGGTATAAATAATACCGCCCTATATCACGGAACCCACATAAGACTGCTGGAGTGCAGGAAGCCACCAACTACTTGTTCCCTACAAAAAGGAACAATGGGCGACATGTATGAACTTGGCGCTGACTAACTGGCTAACTTTTTCTTAGAATAGAAGACGCCCAAATGTATGAAAGTGTCGTATGTGGATCTCTAGGAAAACTAAACCCCCCAAAATAATGTAAGTTTATTAAATTCAGTAAAAATATAAGAGGAAACAACCCCCCACACACACTGATATTCACAGTGAATAAATCCAGATACAAAAAAGCACCAAAGACAATCAGAAAAGAGTAATAAAGCTAAGTAAGGCTTTTACTCACGGTACTGATGATACTGTAGATGGCTTATATGATAGATTCCAAGATGACAAATTATTACAACTTTCTCACCCTAATAAATTCCCTAAATTTAACCCTTTACAATGGAGGTGTCATCGCCCTGATAAGGGCGGCCCCACCCTCCAAAGACTATCCCTTTACAAGCCTATTAAGTCCTTTAATACACAGAACATATAGGTCTTACTGCCATTCCAAAGGGAGAGAAAGGAGGAAAAGAAACAGGTCCCAACGCATTTCCCCTACAATAGTAGATTCATCAGGGGACATAGGTGCTACACACCCCAAGATGTACAGGGACAAATGATGATGTGTGCCTGAGGATACATAAGGCTGCCCTTACTTATTGGGACCTGTTTCTCACTAACCTAACAGAGGTTTTAGAAGTAACATGCTCATGATAATTTGCTAGATCATTATCTGGGACATTGTATCTTAAATCCACTCTTCACATACAATGTCCCAGGAGAGACTACTGTATGGTGAAAATATTGTATCCTGAGGCCATTGTAACTTGAGGGACAACTGTACTTCTTGCAAGTCCTCTTCAGAGTAACCATATCACATGTAGGGTTTAATAGAATATCTAGTGACTCATTCTAAAGTCAACATCAAATGAGGTTGTCTTCTTCTAGACTGAAATATTAGGTGTAAGTACAATATGGTATCAGAGCTTGGGCTCTCCAGACTATCCTCTAGTGCACAGGTGTCAAACACATGGTCCGAGGGCCAAATCTGGCCCACCACGCTCCTTTCTGTGGCCCATGAGAGATTAGACACAGCTGGTGTGCAACTCAACAGGTGGTGGCACATCTCTAAGGCTATGTTCACACGGCTTAAACCAGGACGTATTTCAGTCCGTAATTACGAGCTGGATTGCGCAAATAACGGGCTGAAAGCGTCCCAGTCATTACGGTAATCCACAGTTCTCATAGAGAACTATGGATTATGTCTCCTCACCCTGGTTGGTGAATCCGCCGGGCGGGGAGATAATTGACATGTGACTTACCAGCGGCGTATACGCGCCGCTGATAATGCAAGTCTATGGGCCGGCGAGGTGTCGGCCCCCCACACCCGCCCCCGCTCCCACCCCTCCCCCGCCCACACGGTGTAATTGCGGGGTGTAATTACGCCCTGCAAATACATCGTGTGAACCTAGCCTAACAGTCCTACCACTGCACCAACCAATCCAATGGCCCTTCAATGCTGTTGTGGGCCACGGTGAAAATGAGTTTGACATCCCTGCTAGTGGGTCAGTCCGATCCTGAGTGCTGAGACTGTGAAATATCATATCCTTGATGCAGGGGTCAAAGGGCAGAGCTTGTATGATATAGCACCCCTAGTGCAGAGCAGGGCCATCTTTTCCATTGGGCACACTAGGCAGTTGCCCGGGACCCCACAAGTACAGGGGCCCCAAGTGGTTTATGTATGTCACAGGAATACAAGAAACATACCCTGGATCCCTTGGTTGGCTTTGCTTGTTTAACTATTTTTAGGATGTGCAAACAGTTAAAAACCATGGTGGAGGAGGGAGCCAAAGGCTCCCTGCCCTGCCAAATAGTCTTGTAGGCTGCTGGTGTCCGGACATAAGTGGCGTGATAACATGGGTGTGCTTGGGCACGGGGGCTCGAGGCATGGCCAAGTGTTATGTCATGTATTTGGGCAGGGCCCACTGCAATGCTATGCCCAGGGGCCCATAATGCTGTTAAGACGGCTCAGGCGCATTGGGGTAGAGACTGTACAGTGACTGTAACCACATTGCAATCACCCACTGCAAATGTGCTAAGTTTGAGCCTCCAAATGAGAATCACCAAGTATATTGAACATTTGAATGTGCATTATGTTCATTGTCTCCATTAAGCTACGTTTTCCACGTTTGCAATGCACTGTACATAGTGAGTCTTAGTAAAATGTTATATTTAGAGTTTTTGGATTTTTACTGTTTTCCTTTAGAAAACGGAAGCTTTTGAAGGAAAGGTTTGCTCCACTTTTGCTGTGCGCCTTACTATACAGCTTGATTTGTCCACGGACCTATTAGTTTTTCATATTCTCATAAATATTCCCACAACTGAAAGTAATATAATGCTCTACTTGTCTTGTTTTTTGCTATGGGTTACAGACTAGAAATATCTTCAAAACTTTCCATTTAGGTCCAGTTGACCCCAATAAATAAGTGCCTGGATTATCATTTTGGGTTGAAGTTTAATGGGGTGTTTAACACCACAAAGATTAGCTTTCAACATGAAGGGACAGTTGAATGAAGACTTTTTCTAAGTACATTGGTCAATAGATTTGGCCTTAGTCGTGAGATAAGAGATAGTTTATGTGTTCTGAGTGCACACAGGTTTCTATGGTTACCTGATCATAAGTCTGTTTTCTGATTAGATGAGAGAACAGGAAGTAACGTCACCATGGACGGACGGAGATCACAGAGCAGACTAAATATCTCTAACAAGATTACAAAGAAGCAATTGTATTCAGTGCTCACAGCACATGTACCTTTTTGTTTAACCGCACAACGACATATCCTGCACTTGTCAGTGTAACAGCTCAGATACTTACAGAGAAGCTAAATATGCTAATCACTGCTATACAACCACCCACAGCCTGAGGAGAATGAGTGAGTCTAAAACTGCTTGTGAAACAGCCTAGTGAGAAAACTCCTTTAAATTCTAATTAAGATGAGACATAGCAGAAAGCATTGTCTGTTTTTTAAAAATTGGGATGTCCACACACACCCGTAACATAGCTGTGGTATGTGTTAAAAGACAAGAAATTCAGATTTTTTTTAGTGAACGGTACCGGGTCATGGTGCTGGATTT
The DNA here is from genome assembly GCA_025379985.1 of Phyllomedusa bahiana. Taxonomy (NCBI): domain Eukaryota; kingdom Metazoa; phylum Chordata; class Amphibia; order Anura; family Hylidae; genus Phyllomedusa; species Phyllomedusa bahiana. The sequence goes on along the minus strand of JAODAL010024026.1, from coordinate 13,183 downwards.
CAAGGGCAAACAATATTGAGTCTGTAGTGATGAATTTGACTTTCCTAAACCTTCCCTAGAAGAAGTTCATGGAGCATCATCAGCAGTCTCTCGAAACTAGAATGATGCCCATCAACATTACTTATGTGTTCTAACTCTTCAGAAAGTGGGGGGAACAATTTCTGTTTAGGAATTCTTTACGTAAATCTGGGTTCTTCTCCTCCTTCTTTCATCACTGTCATTGTCCACCTCAATCTCAAACTTCACAGTCGCTTGATGGGTCATACGGCGCCATTGGGGATGATCTGTGGCCAAAGCTTCCCAGTTATCAATGTTGATTTGCCGTTTTAAAAGGGAATGTGTCATCAAAAATGACTTATTGTTTAACTCACATTTTTTATGTTCAACACATTTTTTTAAGAATTTTTGGTTATATTTATTTTTAATTTTCCATATCACTTTCAATATTTTTTAATAATTCTTAAGTCCTGCAGTTTTCACTTTGGCCACTAAGCCTAATAATAATCTGACACTTCCTGTTCTGTAAAGAAAGATTCTCAGTTGTCTGCTCATTATCAGCACAAAGAGGGTCAAACTGAAAGGAGACACCAGTGTGAACAGATAACACAGGATCCACCAGTCACAAGAGGAGATAGTCACAGTTCACCCTTTCACCTCCCTGCAAACTAGTTTCTTCCCAGGTCACAGAGCATGACTAGAAAACTCTCCTATAGAAGTCAGTGGGACTGAGTCAGTCTTAGAGAGAACCTGTCACATAGTTTATGCCCCCTTGCTGAGGGCAGCACAAGCTAGTGTCAGACCTGCTGTTTCCAGCGCTGTGTCCCTTATTCTGTAAGATGCTGCAGTTTTCGTGTATTTGATGCTCAAATCTGCAGTTTTCAGCCAGAAGAGTCATTCAAAGAGTCCTTCAGAGTGTCAGTTTTTTTCAAACCCCGACCAATTGGAGGCTAGCCCCGCCCACCTCAACTGACAAACCTATTACTTTGAATAAGTAGAAACATGTGAATAACTGTCAGTGGGAGGAGCTAGCCTTTGGTGGGTGGAGCTAACACCTGCTCATGAATAAGATTTGAGGGGTAAATGCTCTGTAACTGCAGCATCTTACAGAATAAGGGACACAGTGCTGGAAACAGCAGGTCTGACACTGGCTTGTGCTGTCCTCAGCAAGGGGGGCATAAACTAGGTGACAGGTTCCCTTTAAGTCTCCTATGTGCATGAAGCTACAGCAAAGCATCTCTCTGACTGCTGTTAAAGCAGTGCAAACGAGGCCTAGTGGCCAAAGTGAAAACTGCAAGACTTAAGAATTATTAAAAAATATTGAAAGTGACATGGAAAATATAAAAAAAATAAAACTCCTAAAAAAAATGTGTTTAACATAAAAATGGGACTTAAGCAATGACTCATTTTCTGATGACACATTCCCTTCAAGGTGGGTCTGGACAGTCTTGAATCACTTCCTCTGGCCTCTAGTTCTCTGGCACAGTTGGGAGTAGAGAACTTGTCTAGGGCGGTCGGTGTCAGGCATTGGGCCATCCAGTAGGGTTGGTTTTACATCATGGAGCCTTGCAGCTATGTGGTTACTATTAATTTGTTCCATAGCCAGAAAAGCTGTATATTGCATAGACTGAGCTGGTAATAGGGACATAACTAGTCCGGAGGGTCCATTTTTTGATGGTTACTCCCTCGTAGTCATAATCACCACTGATTTCTGCACACACAACACCCAACGCTAAGTGGTAATTCAGCATTTAGCAGAGACGGTCTGTATTTAACATTCATTATTCGACTCTTTGGGGACATCATTAGTGTCTCTGAAGATTGAGGATCCAGGATTTTCCCATCATGGTAATTAACCCTTTGCTGCCTGAACAAGAAAAGAAAAAAAACCTTGCAAATCTCAAATTACTGACTGGTTCTCCACACACAAGAGTCGTTGTGCCAAGATCAATGCGCTTCTATCATGCAAGGGAATCTGTGGGTAAAAGCGGCACATTCAGAGGAGGTTTGATCCCGCAGAATGATCTCCATTCACCTAGTCTCTGTCACATTATAAATCTACTGCTGTTATACTGAACCTGTCAGCAGCTCCTTGTCCTGGGCTCTTCTTTAGGAATGATTTGTGGGCTGTTATCACACATATTCTGCAGTCATACTACTCTGCCTGGGAAAGACTCGACGTAGCCACAAGGAAGCTCACAGCTGTTTTACTGTAGAGGATCAGGGATTAAAATGAATCTTAGTGACCCAGATTTTGGTAGTAGCCCTGACAAGTACGTAGATACACTTGTATCGCTGAAAAAAAATAAATATAAAAATATATACATACTTTGTCTACCCTGTTTCCCCGAAAATAAGACAGTGTCTTATATTAGTTTTTGCTCTAAAGAAGAGCTAAGACTAATTTTTAGGGGATGTTTTTTTTTTCTATGAACAATAATTCACATTTATTGTTGAACAAAACATCAACCTGTATTAATATACTGTAGTGATTTCATCACAAGCATCAGCAGAAGCAGCCAAACTCTGAATTGCATCAAAAAATGCACTAGGTCTTATTTTCGGAGGTGTCTAATTTTCGGGAAAACACGGTATTTATCTATCTATCTATCTATCTATCTATCTATCTATCTATCTATCTATCTATCTATGTATCTCATGTCTATCTATCTCATATCTATCTATCTATCTCATATCTATCTATCCATCCCATATCTATTTATCTCACATCTATCTATCTCATATCTATCTATCTCACTATCTATCTCATATCTATCTATCTCATATCTATCTATCTCATTTCTATCTATCTCATATTTATCTATCTATTGTGGCGGACCGGCTACATGTAGCTGCCTGTTTCTGCCACTAGGTGGAGATATACCAGAGTGGTATATGCGACATGCCACCAAGGATATGTGGCCTTGGCGGAATAGGAGCGGTTAGATGTATTGTCAGCCCACTAAATGGTTGGCAAAGGTGTATGGTTAGTTTTGGCTTTTCAGCCTTTCTTTCGTTCCCTCTTATTGGATTAGACAATGTGTCGGGTGGCGTGTCTACTCCCCATTTCCACCGTTTCCCCGTCTCCAGGACCACTTTTGACACATCTCTCTGGAGGCCTATAAAGCCTTGACTACAGAGTGTTCGGGGGGCGTGGTCTACCCCGGAGAGTTGACGCCAACTAGACAGAGCTGGAACAAGCTTGGCTCCCTGAGGCTATGAGTGCAAGTTTCAGGTGGCTGCCTTCAGGAAGCACGAATCCAGCAGAGCTGGAAAATCTGGGTATTGGGCGCTGGCAGTAGGCCAAGTCCACAGGTAGTGAGGGACGTACCTTGGGTATAGTTAGAGGCCAGACGGCCAAGGATTTGATTTATGTTTTGTTCTTTGTGTTCTGTATACTGGACCTCAATAAAGCTGGTTGAGGCCAGTGTTAAACGGAAGACCTGTGTCAGTGTGCCATTCTGCTTACCAAAGCGGCGATCCGCAGAGCTGAAGACCCCCTGAGACTGTCCAAGATGGCGGCTGGACAAGTGTGAGTCTTACACTATCTATCTATCTATCTATCCATCTATCTATCTCATATCTCTCTCATATCTATCTATCTATCTATCTATCTCATATGTATCTATCTGTCGATCTATCTATCTCATATCTATCTATCTCATATCTATCTATCTCATATCTATCTCTCTCATATCTATCTCATATCTATTTATCTATCTATCTATCTATCTATCTATCTCATATCTATCTATCTCATATCTATCTATCTCATATCTATCTATCTATCTATCTATCTATCTATCTATCTATCTATCTCATATCTATCTATCTATCCCATATATATCTATCTCATATCTATCTATCTATCTCATATCTATCTATCTCATATCTATCTATCTCATATCTATCTATCTATCTCATATCTATCTATCTCATATCTATCTATCTCATATCTATATCTCTATCTATCTATCCATCCCATATCTATCTATCTATTTCATATCTATCAATCTATCTCATATCTATATATCTATCTCATATCTCTCTCATATCTATCTCTCTCATATCTATCTATCTATCTATTTCATATCTATCTAATATCTATATATCTATCTATCTCATATCTATCTATCACATATCTATCTCTCTGTATCTCTCTATCTCTATAGATAGATAGTACTGTTAAAAAAATACACGTGTCCATCAAGTTCCACCAAGGGTGGGGAAAAAGTGGCTGAAGGGAGGGAGACTAAGGGCGACATGTATGAATCTCGCCACGTCGGGGCGCACCTTTCCGCCGGTTTTCCGGAAAAATGTGATCCTGATTTATGTCGGCACTGGGGCGCGCTCATACATACTATGTAAAGTCCGCCGCGCCTCGCCAGTGTTTGGGGCGCAGTGCGGGACTTAGGCGCAGAAGGGACTGCGCCGAAGATGTGTTCCGATTCGAGACAGGCTGGAAAACAGCGAGAAATCATTAAAGATGTCCGTGCGGAGTATGAAAAAAAAAATCGCCTTTATAAAGGCGGAAAACATTATCAGAAAAGAACTCAAACCTCAAAAATAAAAAATAATTTAAAAAAAATCACTTTCCAAAAATCTAGAACGGCGCAAGATACAGAATTAGGATATTGGAAATTGCCGGGAAATACAGTAATTCAAATTCTGAAAGCTATTCTCATTGGTCGGCAGAAACCAGCCAATCAGAATAGGAGCGACAGTGAACCATTAAAACCTATGGGAAGGATTGACCAATCAGAATCAAAGTGGGACAGTTCAAAATACAGTAAAAATGCAGAAAAGAGCTGATAGGTTATAATGGGTCCCTGTCGCTCCTATTCTGATTGGTCAATACTCCTCCATAGGTTAAAATGGGCCACTGTCGCTCCTATTCTGATTGGCAGGTTTATGCCGACCAATCAGAAGCGCTTAAACAATGTGAATTACTGTATTTCCCGGCAATTCTCTCTATTGCAATTCCCGATGTAGCGCCGGTCTCGGCGACAAACGCGTTGTTAGGGATTTAAGTGCTTTATTTTTAGAGAAGTTTCAGCGCTTTATCTGATAATGATTTACACTTAATAAAAATGATTCTTTATTCATACTCATGCCGCACGGCGCTGAGCCCCGAGATTGCATTGCGCCGATCTCTCCATAGACTACAATGGGACAAGTAGCTCACGCTCTGATTGGCTGGGATAGCCAAGCCCCCGCTAGCTCAGCCAATCAGCTCTTTTCAGCATTTTTACTGTATTTTGAACTGTCCCACCTTTGATTCTGATTGGTCAATATTTCTCCCTAGGTCTTAATGGGTCACTGTCGCTCCTATTCTGCTTGGCCGGTTTCTGCCGACCAATGAGAATAGCTTTCAGAATTTGAATTACGGTATTTCCCGGCAATTTCCAATTCTTGATGTTGCGCTGTTCTAGATTTTTGGAAAGTGATTTTTTTTATGTATTTTTTTATTTTTGAGGTTTAAGCTCTTTTCTGACACTGTTTTCCGCCTTTATAAAGGCGATTTTTTTTTTCGGATTCATACTCCTGCTGCACGGAGCGGAGCGCCGAGATTTCTTTTGCGATCTTCTATCTGCTTCCTCGCATGTTCCGTTCTCGCTTCACTTCACCTCCGCCGGAGCATTTAGACCAGAATCAACTAGGTCTGCTTGTCGGAGCTGCCGAGCGCTGCAATACGCCGCACTTTGCCGACTCGCAATCGTACATGCCTCGGAGTTTTCGAGCGCGCCGCGTCCGCCCCGGAACGCCACAGCGCGCCCACACCGCGCCCACTGCCCGCCTCTTCATGCGGGGCGCAGCTGAAAGTGGCGAGCGCTGCGCCTAACATCGCATCCCTGCGTCCGACAGGGGGGATTCGGGCCGGGAGGCGCAGGATACGCCAGAAAACAGGCGTAAAGCCCGATCATACATGTCGCCCTAAGATTTTAAGTCCAGCCTCCCCACTGGTTAATGCCCTGAAAACAACAAGGCAAGAACCAATCTGCTCCAGGGGGGACCCCATCTCTGACCCCAGAGCCTCCAGCAGCCAGGATCCAGAATTTTACATTTACATACGTCAGGATCGGACTGGGCCGCCGGGGGGACCGGGGAATCCCCCGGTGGGCCCCCCCCGAGCCGCTGTGGGCCCGGAGGCAGTGCCGTCGCTCCCCGGGGCCCGTCCGCGCATCGGTCCCCGAGCCGCCCGGGACCTGGTCCCAAGCGCCCAGAGACCGGCCGGTAGCCGAGGACTAATGTCCCCGACTCCCGGGGCTGCGCGGGTTGTCAGCGGAGCACAGAGCCACTCGCTGCGCTCCGCTGATCTCCCCCGGGAGGCTGAAGGCACTAGGCCCTTTAGCCTGCCGGCGCCGGCCCCTACTGGTGACGTAAGCGGCGCAGTGACGTCACTTCACCGCGCCGCCTATGCAGGGCGGCAGTACGGAGCCGGCGGCCGGAGCAGGAGCCCGAGCCAGGTAAGTGGCTGTTTTTTTTTGTTTTTTTTTAACTACCTACAAGGGGGGGCCCTGACTAAAGGTGGTCCCAGGCTACAAGGGGGGCCCTTTACTAAAGGTGGCCCCTGGCTAAAAGGGGTCCCTGGCTACAAGGGGGGCCCCCCCCCTAAAAAGGGGTCCCTGTTACAAGGGGGGCCCTGGCTACAATGGGGGGGCCCTGGGAAAAAGGGGGGTCCCTGGCTAAAAGGGGGGGCCCTGACTAAAGGTGGTCCCGGGTTTACAAGGGGGGGCCCTGACTAAAGGTGGCCCCGGGGCTAAAAGGGGGGCCCCTTTGGCTCCAAGGGAGGCCCTGACAAAAGGGGGGGCCCCGGGCTAAAAGGGGGGGTCCCGGGCTAAAAGGGGGGCCCCCGGGCTAAAAAGGGTGGGGCCCTGGCTACAAGGGGGGGCCCTGGCTAAAAGGGGGGGCCCGGGGGGGAACTAAAAGGGGGGGCCCCGGGCTAAAAGGGGGGTCCCTGGCTAAAAGGGGGCCCGACCTAAAGGGGGGCCCCTGGCTAAAAGGGGGGGCCCGGGGCTAAAAGGGGGGGGGGGGCCCTGACTAAAGGGGGGTCCCTGGTTTAAAAGGGGGGGCCCTGACAAAAAGGGGCCCCTGGCAAAAGGGGGGTCCCTGCTAAAAGGGGGTGGGGCCCTGACTAAAGGGGGGCCCTGGTTACAAGGGGGGGGGCCCTGGCTAAAAGGGGGGGGCCCCCTGGCTAAAGGGGGCCCCTGGCTACAAGGGGGTCCATGGCTACAAGGGGCTCCTGATAAAGGTGGCCCCGGGCTATAAGGGGGCCCGGGCTAAAAGGGGGGGGGCCCCCTGAAAAAGGGGGTCCCAGGCTAAAAGGGGGGGGCCCCCCGGGCTAAAAGGGGGGTCCCTGGTTTACAAGGGGGCCCTGGCTAAAAGGGGGGCCCCCGGGACTAAAGGGGGCCCCTGGTAAAAGGGGGGGGCCCTGACTATAGGTGGTCCCGGCTCCCAAGGGGACCCGACTAAGGGGGTCCCTGGCTAAAAGGGGGGCCCCTTTCCCAAAAGGGGGGTCCCTGGTTTTAAAAGGGGGGCCCTGAAAAAAGGGGGGTCCCTGGCTCCAAGGGGGGGCCCCTGGCTACACGGGGGGCCCTGACTCCCAGGGGGGCCCTGGCTAAAAGGGGGGCCCTGACTAAAGTGGGTCCCTGGCTAAAAGGGGGGGCCCCTTACTAAAGGTGGCCCCTTGGCACAAGGGGACCCTGACTAAAGGGGGCCCCTGGTTTAAAAGGGGGGCCCCTGACAAAAGGGGGGTTTCCTGGCTTAAAGGGGGGGGGGGGGGGCCCCTGACTAAATGGGGTCCCTAGCTAAAAGGGGGTTTCCCTGGCTACAAGGTGGCCCCTGGTTAAAAAGGCGGTCCCTGGCTCCCAAGGGGTCCCGGGCCCTACAAGGGGGGGCCTGGTTACAAAGGGGCCCCTGGTACAAGGGGGGTTCGGGACTACAAGGGGGGACCTGACTACAAGGGGGGACCTGACTAAAAGGGGGGGCCCTTTGCTAAAAGGGGGGGGCCCTGGCTAAAAGGGGGGGCCCCTGACTATAACCCCTTACCCCCGGACCCATTTTTGGGGCCTCTCTGACGGGCCCCCATTTTTTAAATCTGTCTTTGTGCCCCACTTTATGTGAGAATAACTTTTTGACATTTTAAACCCTTTATCCATGTTTTCAGAAAATTGTTTTTGTGACACTTTGTTTTAAAGATAGTAAAAAAATTTTTGGCCCAAAAAATATTGTTTTTTTTGTGAAAAATTAAAATTATCGTAAAAAATTGTGAAAAAAAAACCAATTTCAAATTTCCCAAAAAATTTCGCATGAAAGAAAAGATAGTTTTCCATCAAAATAGCTTATAACTAGCATCTACCATATGTTCCCTGTAGTTTGGAAATCTTTTTTTTAAATGTCTTTTTTTTTTTACGACATTAGGGGGCTTAAAAATTTTTAGTATATTTTTAAAATTTTCAAAAAAATTTTGCAATATAATTTTTTAGGGACCAGTCCATTTTTCTAACGTGACTTTGATTGATCTGTATTTTTAATACCCCCATAAGTGACCTCATCTAAGAAACAAACCCCCCTTTAAGTATTAAAAAACCGCATTTTTTAAGTTTAAAAAACCCCTTAGGGTTTCACGGGAAAATTAAAAGAAAATGGATGTGAAATTTAAAAATTTAAACTTTTTTTGAAAGATTTTAAATGTTTATACTTTATTGAAAGAATACGGAAATGTGATCAGGGAAATGCAAATTAAAAATTAAATTCCCCAGATTCGCCGTTTTCAGGATACCCCATATGGGGCCCTAGGGATTTTTTGGGCTCAACCACAAGCCCCAAATGGGGAGGAGCCCCTACTGGACTCTAGGGTTCATTTTCATTACGATTTATTTAGAGGCCATTTCAGGTTTGGGAACCCTAAGGTTCCAAAAAATTAATAAATTTCCCTAAAAAAAAAAACCCAAATTTGGGAAAACACCCCTTAAAGGAATATAAACCAGGTGTGTATGAGTATATCTACCCCCCAGGCGCTTCACAAATTTTTTTTTTTGCGTTCGGGTCTGAAAAAAAAAAAAATATATTTTTTTCCAATAAACTGCAATTTTAGCTGAAAAATTTTTTAATTTTTTACAAAAAAAAACTTGGTAAAAAAAGGGCCCCCAAAATTTTTGGTTTTCGCAATTTCTTCCAAGTTCGGCAAAACCCTACATGTGGGGGGTAAAAATGGTGTTTGGGGGGGCATGGCAGGGGGTACAAGGGAGGGACGCTATTTGGTTTTGGCGCACAGAAAAATTGGTTTGGGGGCCCTGCGCATCTCCCAAAACCCCCAAAATAATAAAACAAGGGGAAACCTTTCCCGAAGTTGCTCCCCTTTTTGGGTTCAAAAGCCCCCCAGGGATCCCCACCTAAGGGTGTATTTTGCATTTTTGGGGCCAGGTGTTTTTCCCTATTTTTTTTTGGGATTGGGGCCCTGGAAATGGAGGGGGGGAAAAGGAGTTCCGCCATTGTTTTTGGGGTTTTATTTTTTTTTCAGTATTCCCCCATACGGGATAAAAGACGGGGTAACTTTACTTTTTGGGGGGGCGGGAAAAAATTTCAATGATATAAATTTTAAAATAGTTTTTTTATGTTTTATTATTTTACACAAAAGAAGGAAATTTTATAAAAAATTTCGTTTTTAAGTTGTCGGGTTTTTGCAGCCATAGCTTTTTTAATTTTTTGCATTTTGGAGCTGCTTGTGGGCTTGTTTTTTACGAGATTTAGTTTAAAAAGTTTTTATTTTATAAACATTTCGGGGGCATTGATGCTTTGATTTTTTTACTTTTTATTAAAAGGGTTTTTGTGAAGCAAATTTTTTACAAAAAAACAGCAAAACCGGTATGTTTTTATTTTTAATTTTTTTCAGCGGGAAAAGTGCGGAATTTAAAAGACATGCTAGTTTTTAAATCATAGGTTGATAAGTTTCAGCGATACCCCTTTTTTATAAATTTGGGTTTTTAAAGTTTTTTCTGCTTTTACACAAAAAAAACAAAATTTATTTGAAAAAGGGAAAAACGTTTTTTCATCACCGCAGTTGAGAGGGCCCTAAATTTTTTTTATTTTTTCTGTTTTTGTAGCTGTATTGGGAATTTTTTTTTTTGGGGAAAAGGGGTTGACCTTTTTTTTTGGGAATATTTTTGGGGGGCAAGACTTTATGATCGTTTTAAATCTGTTTTTTTTGGGAAAGGGAGGGTGAAAAAAAAATTTTGCAATCCCCAGCAGTGTTTTTTTTTTTTTTTTTTTAAAACGTTCACCGGCATTTTCCGTGACAAGTTTTGTTTTAATCTGTGGGTTTAGACGATTACGGTGATACCCAAATTTTTGTAGTTTTTCATTTGAAAACACAATTTTTTTGAAAAAAAAATGTTTTTATTGTGGGAAAACCCAAAATTTATTCATCGCTATCTTCTAATAGCCAGAACTTTTTAAATTTTTTGTATACAGAGCTGTGTAAAGGGCCCTTTTTTTTTTCGGGGGTGAAATGAAAATTTTAATTTGGGATCACTTTTTTTTTTTGAAATAAATTTTGATAACTTTTTACTCCATTTTAAAGTGCTGCGGGGTGAACAAAAATCGCTATTCCCGTGACTGTTTTTTTTTTTTTTTTTTTACGGCGTTCACCGTACGGGTTAATTAACATGACAGATTTATAGGGTGGGTCGCTATGCATGCGGCGATACCAAATATGGGTACTTTTTTATTTTTGATCTTTTTTAGGGCGATTGGCGCTTGTAAAGGGGAAAAGGGCGATGTACGTGTTTTTATTTTATTTTTTGTGTTTGTGTTTTACTTTTTTACACTTTTTTTTTACTTTTTCATACTTTTTACACTTTCCCCCAGGGGGAATTGCAATTTGAACGATCGTCAGATCGTTCTTTGCAATAGGAGATCAGCATAAAGTTTATAGCTGTATGCTGGTCTCCATGGCAACTGTCGGTCATGCTGCCCACAATGCATTGTGGGCATCGTGACGTCACCAGAACCCGGATGCTGTCTTTTCAGCGTCCGGGCTGTCTGGTAGGAGATTCAGTAGCGGCGCTCAGCGCCGTTACTGCGCCGAGATGGGGGCGGGCGGGGAGGAGTACTCCGGCCGTGGGGGATGCGGCATGATGCCAGCGGTAATATACCGCTGGTTTCATGCTGCGATCTTGCGCGCTCCGCTTGTTGAGGCGGCAAGATCGCCTGAGTACTAATACGGCCCCAATTTTGCGGGAACCCCTACTCGACATTCCCGTATGAGTACGACAAATGTTGGTATGGGGATAAAGGGGGTCCCTGGCTACAATGGGGGGGCGCGGGATAAAGGGGGGCCCTGACAACAAGGGGGTCCTGATTTAAAAGTGGGTCCCTGGCTACAAGGGGGGGCCCTGACTACAAGGGGGTCCCTGGCTATAAAGAGGATCCCTGGCTACAAGGGGGGTCCCTGGCTACAAGGGGGGTCCCTGGCTACAAGGGGGTCCCTGGCTACAAGGGGGGCCTGACTACAAAAGGGGCCCTCACTAAAAAGGGGTCATGCTACAAAGGGGGTCCTGACTACCAAAGGGGGTCCCTGGCTACAAGGGGGGTCCCTGGCTACAAGGGGGCCCTGACTACAAAGGGGGGCCCTGACTACAAAGGGGGGCCCTGACTACAAAGGGGGGCCCTGGCTACCTAAAGGGGGCCCTGACTACAAGGGGGGCCCTGACTACAAGGGGGTCCCTGTCTATAAAGGGGATCCCTGTCTATAAAGGGGATCCCTGGCTACCAGGGGGGCCCCTGTCTACTCGGGGGGTCCCTGACTATACGGGGTCACTGGCTACAAGGGGGGCCCTGACTACAAAAGGGGCCCTCACTACAAGGGGTCATGGCTACAAAGGGGGGCCCTGACTACAATGGGTCCCTGGCTACAAAGGGGGTCCCGGGCTACAAGGGGGCCCTGACTACAAAGGGGGCCCTGACTACAATGGGGGGCCCTGACTACAAAGGGGGGCCCTGGCTACCTAAAGGGGGCCCGGACTACAAAGGGGGCCCTGCCTACCTACGGGGGGGCCCCCTGACTACCTAAATATAAAGGGGGCCCTGACTACCCTACCCCAGTAGCTAAAGGGGGGGCCCTGATTTCCCTGCACACTAGCTAAAGGAGGACCCCTAACTGCTGCGGAACTATTTTAAAGGGCCTTAACTGCCTGTATTACTACTTAAATGGGAAGCCCTTAACTGCATGTATATTTACCAAAAGGGGGCCCTATGGCGGTGTTGTAGGTTATTACTGAGCTGGTGTCTGATCACTATGTGGTCTCTTTTATGGTGGTGTTGTAGGTTAACCTGAGCTGGAGTCTGACCTCTATGTGGTCTCTATATGGGGGTGTTGTGGGTTTTATACCTGAGCTGGTGTCTGCCCTTTCTATGTGGTCTCTATATGGGGGTTTGTTGTAGGTTATACCTGAGCTGGTGTCTGACCTCTATGGGGTTTCTCTATATGGTGGTGTTGTAGGTTATACCTGAGTTTGTGTCTGACCTCTATGTGGTTCTATATGGTGGTGCTGTAGGTTATATTGGCACCGGTATAATGCCAGCGTACATGTGTCCTGATTGACCCTGTGATAGGAGTTAGACTTTTACTTTTCTGTGGTGTTTATTTTAGAAGGTGGTGAGGTGAGTGACCAAGGGAAACTTTGGAGGGGGTTATTGTATGGGGGTGGAGGGGGATATTGTATGTGGGTGGAGGGGGGGGGGGATATTGTATGTGGGTGGAGGGAGATATTGTATGTGGGTGGAGGGGGATATTGTATGCGGGTGGAGGGGGACATTGTATGCGGGTGGGGGATATTGTATGCGGGCGGAGGGGGATGGTGTATGTGGGTGGAGGGGGATATTGTATGTGGGTGGAGGGGGATATTGTATGTGGGTGGAGGGGGATATTGTATGCGGGCGGAGGGGGATATTGTATGCGGGCGGAGGGGGATAGTGTATGCGGGCGGAGGGGGATAGTGTATGCGGGCGGAGGGGGATAGTGTATGCGGGTGGAGGGGGATATTGTATGTGGGTGGAGGGGATATTGTATGTGGGTGGAGGGGATAGTGTATGTGGGTGGAGGGGGATAGTGTATGGGGGTGGGGGGGGATAGTGTATGGGGTGGGGGGGATATTGTATGGGGGTGGAGGGGGTTTGTATGCGG
>JAODAL010024025.1:0-61451 GCA_025379985.1 Phyllomedusa bahiana | reverse complement strand
TGTGCGGGAACAGATAACCATTTTGGAAGGTATTTAAAAATAGAAAATCCTTTTGCCCCAGAAAAGCGCTATGGATACATATTTTTAAAAACCCCTTTAAACCCCTAGGGAAATAAAATGATCTCAAAATCTCAATGTTTTCTTGTGAATTTGTTTTTAATTTTAATTTTTTTTAATATTGTTAAATTGTTGCATTTAGTTTGTCCCCAAAAAGGTTTTTAAACTTTTTTAAGGGAAAAAAAATTTCATGCCCCGGTATGTTGAGAAAAGGAGCCGCCTCTCGAAAGTCGTCCATACTGGCGCCGAAATTACACGCCCCAGCGGGGAATTTTAACACGGGAAATTTAAAGGCTATCGCGCCTGCTATAGGGAAATCGTGTTTTGGACTAGCCTTTTAAAAGGAAAAAGTATGTAAACCCGACTTTTTTAACTTGTTTTTGGTCTTTTTAAATAGATATACAGTGTTTTGAAAAGGCCCGTGTTGGCTACATATCATCTATGAAAAATTGGGGCTGGGCTGTGGAGGGGGGTCCGGGGTATAAAAGCAGAGGTTTCCCCTTTTAAAATTTTAAAAAACAAAATTGTTGTAATCTTACCCAAGTACATTTATGGCCAAAGCTGTAGTGCGCCAAAGTAAAAAAAACACGAAATTGTTATGTTTTCGTATAATACACGGTTTTTTTTTTGCCCCTTTAAATTTTCCCCTGTGGGGGACTAAAAAATTTGCTTTTTTAAAGATTTACGTGCAAGCTGCGTCAATGAACAAAGCAGTAGTGGGGCCAAAGGTAAAAAAAAAACCGTATCTAAAAAGGGATTCGGAAAATTAAACGGTTTTTTATGCACCTTTCAATTCACCTGTGGTGACTTTAAAATTGTGTTTTCAGTTTTTAACTGAAAGGGGAAATATATGAACAAAGGTGGAATGGGTAAAATTAAAAAATAAAACACCTACCCTGAAATGTTTACGGATAAAAAAGTGGGGGGTTTTGCAGCTAACAAAGAGCCCTTGCAGTTACTAGAAAATATGTTTTTTTCCAATAAAAGTTCGGGGTTTCCCCAAATAATCCGGGAAAAATTTATTTTAAAATTAGCAAACTGTTAAAAATTTAAAGATATTCTACTAAAAATATCACACTTAGTCTTGCTGAATTTTTTCCCAATGTTCTTTATAGATAGAGCTTGTCTGTTTTCCCCCGCGAGCCCCCCCCCCGCTCCCACAGCGGTGTATTTACAGCGGAGATGCTGTTTTAAATTTTTCCCTTTTAGCTAACTACATTTAAAAACCCCAATCTAACTTTAAAATTTGAAAGGGGTCACAGCTAAAAGTAGAGGTTTCTCTGTGCGAAATAGACTAAATTTTGCTGAGTGTTTGGGCCCAAGCAGGCGCAGGTTCCCATCCCCATGGGGAACCTGAGAGACCTGAGGTGAAATAGGAAACGCCCGTTTTTATGTAAAACGAGGTAAAGTGATTTTTCCCGCCAATCGCAACCAATTTCACAAACCCAGTAAAGAGTTTGGGACAAAACAAACTCCCTGCTCTATTTTGTTAATTTTTATTTGCTGGCCGCCCCCAAAAATTTAAAAAAGCGCCCAAAAAGGCGCGTTTTTAATAGATGATGCACAGATTTTAACCTTAATTATCGCTTGTTTGGAAAATTTTCGATCAAACCCTTTAAAACCTTTTCCCATTTCAACTTTGTCGATAATAATCGTCTACACTTGTTATTGATTTGAAATGTCTCCCGGCCCTTCTCCAGGGAATGCTGGTCGTATAAAATTGGGTTTTTTATTTTATTAGAAATTTTTTCCAGGGGCCCCCTTTTCCGAATTTCCCGGTCACTATTTAAAATTGTTTTATTTTCATCTAGAAAGTCTCCAGACCCTTTCCGAATTTCCCGGGGCAGTATAAATTGTTTTATTTTAATTTTTGAAATGTATCCCGACCCTTCTCCAGAAATTTTTTAATTTTTAATTTATAAATTTAGAAATGTTTCCGACCCTTTCCCGAATTGGTCACTATAACTTGTTATTTTAATCTAGAAATGGGATCCAGACCCTTCTCCGAATTTCCCCCTACATAACTTGTTAAAGTTATTAAATCTAGAAAAAGTCTCCAGAAACCCTTTCGAATCCTGGTCCCCCCCCCCCCCCCTATAAATTGTTATATTTTTTCATCTTGAAAGGTTAAACCCGGACCCTTCTTGAATCCCGTTTAATATAACTTGTTATATTATTTCATCAGGGAAAAGTATCCCGACCCTTCTCCAGAATCCCGGTCCTAAAACTTGTTATATTATTCATCTAGAAATTTTATTCCGACCCTTCTCCAGAATCCCGATCACTTTAACTTGTTAATTTTTACATCTAGAAATGTATTCCCGAACCCCCCCCAGAAACCCATTTACTTTAACTTGTTCTTTTTTTTACTTTAGAAATTTTATCCGCCCCTTTGCAGAATCCTGGTCACTATAAAATTTTTATATTTAAATTATTCTTGAAAAGTATAAAACCCTTCTCCAGAATCCTGGTCACTGTAACTTGTTATGTTATTACATCTAGAAATGACTCCGACCCTTCTCCAGAATCCTGGTCACTATAACTTGTTATATTATTACATCTAGAAATGTCTCCAGACCCTTCGCAGAAATCCTGGTCACTATAACTTGTTATATAATTACATCTAGAAATGTATCCAGACCCTTCTCCAGAATCCCGATCACTATAACTTGTTATATTATTACATCTAGAAATGTATCCAGACCCTTCTCCAGAATCCCGGTCACTATAACTTGTTATATTATTACATCTAGAAATGTATCCAAACCCTTTTTGAACTCTGTTATTGAATTCACCATGACAATTTCCTCTGGCAGAGAGTTCCACAGGTGCTGCTCTTAGAGTAAAGGATCACTTTCTATGTCTATATAGAAACTTTCCTTCCTCTAGACGTAGAGGACGCCCCCTTGTTCTAGAAATAATCCTGGGAATAAATACAGTGCCTTGTGAAAGTATTTGATCCCCTTGAACTTTTCAACCTTTTGCCACATTTTAGGCTTCAAATATAAAGATATAAAATTTAAATTTTTTTGTGAAGAGTCAACAAGTGGGACACAATTTTCAAGTGGAACGAAATTTATTGGATATTTTAAACTTTTGTAAAAAAAAAAAAACCTGAAAGGTCGGGGCGTGCAATATTATTTGGCCCCTTTACTCTCAGTGCAGCAAACTCACTCCAGAAGTTCAGTGAGGATCTCTGAATGATCCAATGTTGTCCTAAATGACTGATGATGATGAATATAATCCACCTGTGTGTAATCAAGTCTCCGTATAGATGCACCTGCTCTGTGATAATCTCAGGGTGAGAGCATCATGAAGACCAAGGACCAAGCTTGTCTGTGATACTATTGTGGAGAAGTTTAAAGGGGTTTTATCATTACAAAGATCATGTCTCAGAATATGGGGACAGTAAAAATAAGCACTTTTGTAATTGGGTTGCATTACCTTTGTCACTTGGTTTAGCAGATATGAGCTTTTCTGTAAATCTGTGTTCTATTTCTGCTGTTGCTGGTTGGACACGCCCCCTGGATGTTTCCCACCCCTAGACACGCCCCCTGCACTGTGATTGACTGGCTGACATTTCATTCAGCCTGTTGGGATACGCCCCTAGGCAGGAAACGCCACGGCCACGCCCCCTGCACTGTGATTGGCTGCCTGCACACTCTGTGTTTACTCCCCTCTGAGCTGTTAAAATCGATAGTGAAACCAAGGTCTGCTGGCTCTACTAACACATCCTACCTGCTTAGGGTGATGTTTCTGGCAAGGACTGCCTGTTATTAAAGGGCTTTTTGCCAAGATGGTTGAATTCTCTCTCATCACACGTCCAGTAATTGTATTGAGGGCGTTCATTCCTCAGAATCTAATGAAGCCCCCGCCTCCTTATGACGTCATCATCTGTTGTGTATTACACACTAAGGATTCAAAAACTCAAGTATAGTGACATGTTGTCTTTGTAGTCACAGGCTTAGCTGACCGCTCTGCAAAGAATAAGAGGTTGGGTTCACTGCCCATCAGTAGGTTTTTTTGCTTTCTATTATTATGTTCTCATTTGTTACAGTTATGAATATTATATGTGTAGTGTCACTAATTCTTATTTATGTTCACCCACTCAATATGCTCACTATTAGACCTCGTACCACTTACCTCAACAGTCAAGTCACCACCAAGCACTTCACAACATATGTGATACAATGCCATATATTCTGGCGGGATGAGACTTGATATGGGGGAAGCTACTGGATGTGTATATATTTATATACTTTATTATATTATATATAATATATATCAACTTATCAGAGATGACATATAATTATTTTTGGGACTCATCTAACATATGTGTTACGAATTTTAGGGGAAAAAAATTACTCTGTGAGGGATAGAACTCCAAAACCCTTTATTTGTAATTGAAAAAGCTTCTACCGGCTACTATTCCAGACCAAGTTAGTGAAAGGCCTGAGCAGGGTCTTTTTCTAAAATGCTGATTGTTCTTCTCCCACCAATTGTTTTCACTCACATGTCACTGACGCAAGCAGAGATCTTTACGAGAAGCTGACATTTGTCCTTGTAGTTCGAGCTAATAGGTCTTCTGCCTGTTGTCAGTTCAATTTGCGAGTGCAACACCACTAGAACAGAAGCTGCTGGCATTTCAGTGTAATTTGGTGTGTATAACTAAGGACATATGACAGGTGCTTGCTGCAGCTTGGTGGAGGCTGAGGCTAGCAGAAACAATAAAGCCTGCAGGAAGCTACAGCTGCATGTTATCTATCCAGGACAACCTTCATGCATCCCCTGCTTCTTACAAATAAATTTATGATGTCACGTTTCTTCAGTCGAGGGGAGACACGCCTAACT
This sequence comes from Phyllomedusa bahiana, assembly GCA_025379985.1. Classification (NCBI taxonomy): domain Eukaryota; kingdom Metazoa; phylum Chordata; class Amphibia; order Anura; family Hylidae; genus Phyllomedusa; species Phyllomedusa bahiana. The sequence continues at coordinate 56,543 of JAODAL010024025.1, read as the reverse complement.
GGAGCCGCAGGAAAGAGACACGCCTGATGACAGGAGAGACCACGCCCCTGGATTTCCAAAACTCAATTCAGTGAAGTAGCTGTAAGAGCTACCGAAACACGGTCAAACGATAAAACACATCCGTAAAGCCGGATTTTAATACAAAAGGGTTTCCCAAACTTTAAACCTCCCAAGGAGCCATTGTGCAAGCGATCATATATAGAATAGAAGGAGTGTATCACTGCCACTGCAAATCCTACCAAGACCCGGCCGACAACCTCTAAAACTTCATCTCAAACAAGGACAGTAAGACCTGATCAGTGAGCCAGCCAAGAGGGCCAATGATCATTCTGGTGAAACTGCAGAGATCCTCCAGCTGAGGTGGGGCAGATGGTCTGTCCATGGGAACAACAATCAGATTGTACACTGCACAATTCTGGCCTTTATGGGAGAGGCCTAGGAAAAAGCCATTTATCAGAAGATATCCAGAATAAAGTATGGTTTAACAGCACACAAGCCCCCTGGGAGACACCAAACCATGTGGAGAAATGGGCCGCCTGGGCAGACCACACTAATCCATGTGGAAGAAGGGGCCACCTGGGAGACCCCCCAACTTGTGGAAGAAGGGGCTCTGACTTAGATGAAACCAATAATCCAAATGGCCCACATTGCAAAACGATATGTTAGAGTGTAAATAACCACACTGCTCATTCCCCCTGAACCCACCATCCCCACTGTCACACATGGTGGGGGCAGGCATCCATGAAGACAAGGTAACACACATATCCACACTGTCACACATAGGTGGGGGCAGCATATGGTTTGGGCTTTTCTTCAGCAGGGACAGGGATAGATGATTAAAATTAGATGGGAAGATGGGATGGAGCAAATACAGGGACCATTCTGGAATGAAACAAACCTGTTGGAGTCTGCAAAAGACCCGAGACATGGGGACGGAGCTTTATCTTACAACCAATACAATGATCCCAAACAAAGCAAAATCTACAATCGGAAGGTTCCCAAATAAACCGTCTCCAGGTGTTTGAAATGGCCAAGTACGGACTTCCTGGGGGGGGGACTTTACGAAACGGCAGCATTTTAGGAGAGCTCCGTTCTGATCCTGAAGAAAACCGGAAAAATATACACACCTGCCGGGCACCAAAAGAGGGTACAGAGGACCTTCACGATCCCCGGGCGGTGGATCCCTACGGGGCCGACTCAACGCCTGAATCCCAGGACGCGTCATCGAGGCCACAAACGACGGCGCTCCGCAGTCCTTGCCCTTGCAGTCGGCGGACAACCGCTACCCAGCAGCCTCCAGAGCTCCCGGACCCGATGCCTCAGCCTTGGGCCAGCTAAGGTGCAGACACCAGGGGCCAATGAAGACTTTCCCGGCGCCGCAACCCCGTGGAACCGCACGGAGGAGAAGGTAGAAAGACGCGCCGAGACGAGTGGAGCTCCGCGCACCGTGAGCAGACGACAACCGCTGCCTGCAGGACAGCCGCGGCTGGAGAAAATTACACGTCAGACTCCAGTAAACGTTCTCTTGCATATAGGGACTCTACCAAGCCGGTCCACAAAACCCCCCCCCCCCCCCCCCCCCCGGGTGAGGACCGCGACCCTTGGGGGACAGCTAAAATATTCAAAACCGGGGCCTGGCAACTTAATACCGTACTGCCCCTCCATCCACAACTTTCGAGGTAGATAAGGCGGGATGCGCCAACCATTTTATGAACCACTAATGCCCACATACTACCCAGAGGCGCGAAAAACATCCGCAATTTTGACTAGCCCTCCACAACCGGATCCACAAGAATTATTGAGGACACCCCTCATATTACCTTTCAGAAGTAGGTTTAAAGGTCATTAATATCCTCAAGGCGAACACCACACGTTGTAATATTACTGCACAACATCTTTTTGCTATTCCGATAGCTGTGAAACATCATGGGAGCGCGCATATATCCAGCTTACAAAGAGCTGCTGAGAACGACTGAAAGCTTCAGCCACACACTGCCACTAGTGGCCACCTAGATAATGACTTCAGCAAAAGGAAGCTTTTTAGTAATCTGGACCTTGGTCTTTACACACCAAAATAATACCACTAGTCCACAGACAAAGTGAACCTAAGTCCGCAGACCACCAAGAATAAAACATCGCAACTGCATAATTTCCTGAATGGGGCCTTGACTCACCACCCAAATGGGCCATTAACAGTGCATTGGGGAACCAACCTGGTCCTAGATCTTCCGAAGTCTTTACCACAACAATCATAACACAACACCGACTATCCACGTTTATGAATTGTTGATTGAATTTTGAACTTCTTAATGGCAACACTAGAACGCTATCTCTTCCAGATCATCTAGGCCCTTGTAACAGAACATGCGACAAATATCTAAGTTATCAAACTCAAACCATGCCGCAAAGAAAACCAAAAAAGTAAGCAATATCTCTGACTATGACGATAATCACTAATGAAAATAAAAACAAGAAACTAACAAGACCAAAAAAACACATAACAACAATGACTCGAGCACTGTCGCCGGAAAGGTACATCTCAACCTATCATTTATCAGATGGCGACATAAACACCCACCATCAAACCTCTCTTCAGTGGCTAGTCCAGACTACCTCACAGGTCTCGAACACTGATAGTGACTTCTTAATAGACAAGAGCAAGTCTGATAAGACTGATGACCCCTTTTTCGATCGCCGAATCGACGTTATTACAGACATCGATAAATTACAAGCACTGGCCCAAATTACGGGAAAAACGCCTCACAAGATCGGAGAATTTGAGACAAGGGGACTCATCGTGACAGATACAACTTCAAGCACAGGAGCAGAGATATCGCACAGTGTCAATAATGCACAAATAATCCTCAGAGACTAAAGCTCGAAGATCTCGAGATAGACGAGAGAAGATACTAACTTCGAGATTTGTGGAAATCCCTGAACTGACACGACCACATCGACCAACCTCCAATTGTATTGGTGATGGATCTGGCGAAGTGCTATTGAGCCTGGACCTGCCACTGGACCCCGTTACTGATTGAAAGAGTCCGAATTGGCCCCACCAGTCATGGAGGGGAACAGCAAGCCCGAGTACGAGTCACTTTTGCCAGATTCGCAAACTGCGACCTATTAAAGAACGAGTCTTGATAGGGCGTTTAAGAAACAATAAAGGATCGCTTCAGGTGGACAATCGAAGAGTGATTATCTTTCAGGACTTTTCTTCTGCGACTATCAGCCACAACGAAAAGGGCATTTGCGCCTCTGTTGTAGTGAATTATAACCGAAAAAAATATTCGATTTCAACTGCCTGTATACGGCCCGTTTGCGAGTAACGGTGGAGGGGAAAGAGTGCGCATTTATGATGACCAGAGGATGCTGAGGACTTCAGACCTCCCCCGCGGAAAGGGAATGATGAGGCTCATGCCATCTAACACGCTCTGTAGTCAACATTGTGCCAGAGAGAGGATCTTCCTTTCAAAAAATTGATTAACTCTCCAAAATGTTTTTTGAATCCACTTGGTCTGCCAATGCACTATTGTTCATTGAATTATGGCTTGAATGTTTATTGTGCTTAAACCCTGTCTTTCTTCCCCAGTGTGTATCTCCTCCGTCTGTGACTCGGGACATCTGCCACCCCGGGGAAATCACCCGTCGGGGAGGCTCTCACTGTCCGCTGGGACAGTGGACCCTCCATCCCACACGATACATTCCATTCGAAACCTCCCGGATTTTGAGCGGCATGGATAGAGTAACCATTTAACCAACACCCATACACACCACCACACAACTACTCCTAAACTTAATTTTGTGTGCTGGGCAACTGTCAGCGCGGGAACCTCAAATACACCGGTTGTTAAAAGGAAAATACAATCCTAAGCATTTCTCATAAAATAACTCGCACCAGCGTCTTACTGCTACAAGAAAAACCCCTGGGGAAAACACGGGCAACGATAATTTTTCTGTGGCCACCATGGATAGCGAAAGAGCAATCTCGGCCACATATACTTCCAAAAATCAGGGGGGTAGCCAATCCATATTCCACTCCAGTCTTCCACCCCGGATAATACATGGAGGACCCTACACTCAGACACCCGGAAGCGCAGACTCTTGTGGATGGATAGTGACCAATTAATACCAGAAAGATATTCACTTGAGCAAATTTATACGCTCCGAAAACTCCCCAAATGCTGGACTTTTATGCAGAAATTGTCATAAAATCTTTGATAAGCAAAAAAATCACAAACAATGTAGTGTTCGGGTGGTGAATTTAACACATTAACCCTACTCCATGACATAGTTCGGTCATCAGGCTCAATCCTCAGGATGCGCGCTCTCTTTTTAATTTTATGTGAATGTCCTGGATCACTATTGGTCTCTTTGTGTATACCCATGGAGATTTCGTTTTTATTCCCTCTGCTTATGATTTGTACTCAATTTCTCATACTAATTTAACGCATAGCCAATTCACGAATACGACTTATTCTTAATATTCCTCAATACCTTTCCGCGGGTGGCGCGAGACCAAGGTGGGCAACATAATAGTAGCCAGACCATCCCCACTAAGTCCTATCTCTAACTCAGGAAAACCATAAACAAAACCAACTTCATACGCCATATGCAGCCGTGTCCCTTCCCTATCTTATAAAAATCGGAAGATTTCTAAAAACAAATACACTGATAGTAAACTGGTTATAATTTTGTTGATGACAACAGTGGAACATATATCAGACACTCAGCTTATTTCTGGCCCACATCTAATAGCAGTTCTATAGAGGAAACATCCGCGTATCTCACTTAAAAATAGGGCAATCCAAAAGAAATACATGCAAGTGAATTCGGAACTCTACATCAGCATATGAACATACGTTCTAACTCCTCAGATGAAACCACAAAAGAACGATACATAGAGACCATAAAACCTACATGAGACATACCTCAGGGGTACAGGTAATTGGGGAATACGAAGCAACTAAAAAAAACATGTATTAGAGATGGGGCAAATAATATCCGGCACAATCTGTTGGCATACACGACAAAAACAATGACCCGCCAAGAGGACACATAACTCATCCTTAAAGACTAACTACCCAGACCAAACGGACAATCAGCTCGGGACTCCATACCAAAACAAAATTTTCACAAAATAACTTTACAGATTTTTACAAGGATCGCGCCATATAGACACTCAGCAAACTTGTGGTAGGGTCATCGATAAACTTTCCTCTATACCTAAGCTAACCAACAGAACTCAGGGAGTTCCTCTAGACATTGGGAATTAACTACCCCACGAAATAGCCCACAACCTTCAGAAAACCTTCCCAACAACCAATACCCCCAGGCCACCGTTGGAATTTTAATCGCGAGTTTTTATAAAATGACTAAATGCCCACATTAGTGCACACACTTGCACAAAGTCTATTTTAAACGGCATTTCATAAGGGAAAGATCACATCACAAGAAATTTCTAGCATCGACAACGATCTTGATAGGCAAAGCCAGGTTAGAGACCAGAACAGTTTAACACTCCTATTCGGCCAATCTCGTTTTAAATCTGGACGACAATATTTTAACCAAAAATTCTGGCCTGATCGCCTACAAGGCATGTGGGCCCGCTGTGTCTCCTCCTCTCAAATGGGTTTACTTAGAAATCGCCACTCCACCGTAGGCATTAGAAGCAGCCATCGCAGCTACGATTAAGATCCCAGGAGAGGCCCAGGAACTCAAAAAAATTTGTTATTTAGCCTAAGCCGCTGAAAAGGCAATTTGACTACGTGTCATGCGAATTTTCAAAACAATCCCTAAGAGAGAGGGTTTTTTTGAGCATCAATTCCTACCTGTTCCCCTGAGTCATTGCCAACTTGAATTGCCATACATTGTTAAGTTTTAATAACCTGTCCCCCTCCAAAATCCCTTTTTTAGAGGATCGAGGACCATGGAGTCCAACTATCACCTATTACTTTAATTCTGGGGGGTAACATCGACCCCCTCATTCGCCATCTAGAAACACGGCTCTCATTCGAAGGGATAAAGGTCGGACAGAGCGAAACAAATCAAAATCTGCGGCCTTTTGCGACGACATTATATTATACATATCTTACCCAGAACATGCATACCGAGCATAATGGAGGATCTGAGAACCTTAGGGTCCTATCAGGTTTTTAAAATAAATGAGAAATCAAAAAGTTCGGAGGCACTTCTTCTAAGACGGCCCCACTACAACCCAAACTGGCTCGACCCAACTACCCATTTGCCTGCGCGAACTGTGCCAATATCTCTTAGTCTTGGAGTACAAATCCCGAAAAACCCACCTCCATGGATATACAAAATACAAACTTTCTCCCACTATTGACCGGATAGGGACAGAAGCACTTTCCACATGAATAAAATTACTCTCTCCCCGCTAGGAAGGGACTAATTTATATTTAAAAATGATTATATTTCAGAAATTCTTATATCCTCCTTACAGTCTATTTTTCCCATATAATCTCAAGCCCAAAGAGATAAAAACAATAAATATACACTATTCAGTTCCTTCAATGGATGATCGTAAGGCCCAAAGGTGAGCCTGATGGTGCACCTACACAGAATCGGACACAATGGCGGGATTACAAATTACCCAACATAATACACAAAATAAAACTGGCATCACAACTCTTATAGTCGGGGCATTGGAGACTGGCTGAGTGGGCTTCAGAAATATTTCGCAGAAACTTGTCCTTTGACCAATCTGTTATGTAATCTTGGGATGTACGCTTCCTCTTACTGCCTCTTACATCTACAAGATGGCGCTCTACCACCCAAGGACTATAATTCCAAAATCACTAATAATGACCAGTTTGAGCGCGCCATGGAACCAAATCGAGGAACATACTGATACTTAGTGCACTGTACTACCACTATTACACAACCACATAAATTTTTCACGGAGGAAAACACTCCCCAAATATTCAGATCTATGGCATGTCGGCAACCGTGTGCGAAGAGTAATAGGAGATTTTGTAGCAAAAACGCTAGGAAAAGTCTTTTCTTTAATGAGGCCACAAAGCAAAGTTTTCCATTCACTGGGCACGCATCCTTTTTCACTATCTCCGGCCTGTAGTTATTTAAGTGACGGTGACGGGGAGCTGGGACCAATGGGCCGAATGGCGAGGACCCCTATTAAATGTACAGAAACAACGCAACGCGCTAAGGGATTAATTACTAGGGTTTTTAGTCTAATTTCGATACCCGAGGCATTCACTCATTATTCCTAAAGGAGGGTGGCATTATTGGTGGAAAGGTTAATCAAACCCCCTATCAAGTCCAGGTCCTTATTGGCCTCTTCTCTTTCCCGGGCAGCCAAAACTATTGCCCTCCCATGTATTTGTATTGGGAAATGGCTTTTACAAATTACAATTAGACTCATACGTCTCCCACAAAGAGGACTACCTGATGGGGACATTCCGAATCCTCCCACAGCTTCGCACTGAAATCTGCAATTCCACCACAGTGCAGCGCTATTATTGCTCCTGTTTGTGGACTGTGTCCATATAAGTTCAGGCTTTTTGGTCACGATTGTCCGCTCATATACCATACAGAAATCTATTACACACAATGCCCCCGGAAAAGGATCTTTGGGCCCTCTTCACGCTTCTCCCCGAGGATTTCATCCTCATCCCACTGCACTCCATCAAAAACTCTTAATTTTATAATACGCAGCAGCGGCGCGGGGAATAACACACTATCCTACTCAATGCTGGATCCTAGCCCCACCCAACCAATTTAAAAAATATTTTTAGAGAAGCCTGTCGCACATTTTCCGTATGTACTGGGTCACGAGGGGTACAGACGGCGCCTACAACCAGGAAACAAAGGGCACAGCCTAATTTTTCAGTTACTGGGAAAAACTCTTTATTAAAATTCTCCCTATGCACATCCAAACCTAAGATCAAAGACGCCTTTACAATTTTTTTTTTCTTTCAACCTTGGTACTTACAGCATAGTATTGTTGGACTCTAAAACATCAATGATCTGGCGAGCTAGGGTAATACTCAAGTGGTGAATCTTCTCTGGAACGTGGCGGATGCCCCGGGACTAACTAGTACGCGCCATGGTATCGATCGTGTCACAAAATACAAGACTACAACTGTGTTAGGTAACACACTACCTGTACAATTGGAAGCCACCTCCCCCCACTTTAACCTCCACACCAATATTATCCAAAGCCCACATTTTGGTTTCACGAATATGTTCTTTATTTTGGTTGTTTGTGATTAAGCGCTCCATCCCTCACTCGACAAACTGTGATTATGTTAGGATTTAGCATAGTAGCGCAGACAATTATCATATCGAGAACAGGGATAACAAGTTACCATACTTAGGAACAAGAGCATCAGTATTGAAGGTCACAGGGTAAGGCCCATCTTAGACTATATGGATCAATGAAACCCAAGGGTATGGGTCATTACCATCACCTCACCAAACCAAAAGATTAAGTAAATATAATGGATCCGAGAATCCCAGGCTGCACACCAGTCAGTGGCTAGGGATCATGCATGCATGAGCAACAGAGTTGGACCCTCCTGTTTTGGATCATGCCTCCAAGGGTTCCCGCAAGAGGGGGTAGGCCTATATATGTCCCTTCGTTCTCTCTTTTGCTCCTGGGTGCTTTTGAGGTTCATGGGCGGACCTATACTGATACAACAAGACACACGAGATGTCTTTTAAGGACTAATTAATGCACTACATGACCTGAAGAACGATACCTCATCATAGGGAGTAATAGACAAAAGGGGGTGCTTTGGAGGGGATAGGGGACAGACTCTCTATCTGTTTTACAAACAAACTGTTTTTTTATTGCGCTCAAGATCCTCCCTTTCCCCTCCCCACACCCTCTCCCTTCCCCCCTTACTACCTTTTGTTGATCCCCCATGTTGGGGGTAAAAATTTGTATTTGGAAAAAGTTAAATAAACCATTAAAAAAAAAAAAAAAGAATGGCCAAGTCACATCCAGAGTTTGAATCCAATGGAGAATCTGGGAAAGAGCTGAAAACTGCTGCCACAAACGTTCTCCATCCACCTCACTGAGCTCCAGCTGCTCACAAACGCTTCCATCCGACCTCACTGACCCCCCAGCTGCCACAAACCCCTCTCCACCCAAACCCTCACTGACTCCAGCTGCTCACAAACGCTCTCCACCAACCTCACTGAGGTCCACTTTCACAACGCTCTCCATCCAACCTCACTGAGCTCCAGTGCTCACAAATGTTCTCCTTTCCAACCTCCCCTAGCTCCAGCGCCACAAACCCCTCCATCCAACCCTCACTGAGCTACATCTGCTCACAGACGCTCTCAATCCAACCTCACTGAGCTCCAGCTGCTCACAAATGTTCTCCACCAACCATGAGCTCCATCTGCTCCAACATCCCCATCCAACCTAAATGAGCTCCATCTGCCAAAAAACACTCCCCAAATCCAACCCCACTGAGCTCCACTGCTTACAACGTCCATCAACCTCACTAGCTCCAGCGTCACAAACACTCTCCACCACCCACTGAGCTCCAGCTCTTCAACGCTCTACATCAACCTCACTGAGCTCCAGCTGCTCACAAATGTTCTCCATCCAACCTCACAGACTCCAGCTGCTCACAAACGCTCTCCATCCAACCTCACTGAGCTCCACTGCTCACAAACGTTTCTCCATCCAACCTCACTGAGCTCACGCAGCTACTACCCTCCATCCCCCCCTCACTGAGCTCCAGCTGCTCACAAAACCCCTCCATCCAACCTCACTGAGCTCCAGCTGCTCACATACGCACTCCGTCCAAACTCAATGAGCTCCGGCTGCGCACAAACGCTCTCCATCCAACCTCACTGAGCTCCACCCTGCTCACAAACGCTCTCCATCCAACCTACTGAGCTCCGGCTGCCCCACAAACGCTCCCCAAATCCAACCTCACGAGTTCCAGCTGCCACAAAACGCTCTCCATCCAACCCCACTGAGCTCCAGCTGCTCACAAACTCTCTCCATCCAACCTCACTGAGCTTCCAGCTGCTCACAAACCTCTCCAACCAACCCTCACTAATGCTCCAGCTGCTCTCAAACGCTCTCCCTCCTACCTCCACTGAGTTCCCGCTGCTCAGCAAACGCTCTCCATCCAACCCCACTGAGCTCCACTGCTCACAAACTCTCTCCATTCCAACCTCACGAGGCCTCCAGCTGCTCACAAGCTCTCCATCCAACCCCAACTGAGCGTCCAGCTGCTCACAAACACGTCTCCAATCCAACCTCACTGAGCTCCAGCTGCTCACAATACTCTCTCATCCAACCCCACTAATGCACCAGCTGCTCACAAAGCTCTCCATCCAACCTCACCTGAGTTCACAACCTGCTCACAAACCTCTCCATCCAATCCCACTGAGCTACCAGCTGGCTCCACGAAACTCTCTCCAATCCAACCTCACTTGAGCTCCAGCTGCTCACAAACATCTCCTCCATCCAACCTCAACTGAGCTCCAGCTGTTCACGAACGCTCTCCATCCAACCTCACTGAGAGGTATTCCAGCTGCTCACAAATGTTCTCCATCCAACCTCACTGAGCTCCAGCTGCTCACAAATGCTCTCAATCCCAACCTCACTGAGCTCCCGCTGCTCACAAATGTTCTCATCCAACCTCACTGAGCTTCCATCTCTCACAAACACTCTCCATCCAACCTCACTGAGCTCCATCTGCTCACAAACACTCTCCATCCAACCTCACTGAGCTCCAGCTGCTCACAGAACGCTTCTCCATCCAACACTCACTGAGCTCCAGCTGCTCACAAACACTCTCCATCCAACCTCAACTGAACTCCAGCTGCTCACAAACGCTCTCCATCCAACCTCACTGAGCTCCGGCTGCTCACAAACGCTCCTCACTCCAACCTCCTGAGCTTCCAGCTGCTCACAAACACTCTCATCCTACCTCACAGAGCTCCAGCTGTTCACAAACTCCTCCATCCAACCTCACTGAGCTCCAGCTTGCTCACAAACACTCTCCATCCTACCTCACTGAGCTCCAGCCTTTTTCACAAACGCTCTCCATCCAACCCCACTGAGACTCCAGCTGTCTCACAAACGTTCTCCATCCAACATCACTGGAGCTTCCAGCTGCTCACAAACGCTCTCTCCATCCAACCATCACTGAGCTCGCGATATGCTCACAAACACTCTCACATCCAAGCCTCACTGACAGCTCCAGCTGCTCACAAACACTCTCCATACCAAACGTCACTAGCTCCCAGCTGTTTCCCAAACGCCTCTCCAACCAACCTCACTGATCTCCAGCTGCTTAACAAAACGCTCATACATCCAACCTCAACGAAGCACTGATCTCCAGCTGCTCACAAACGTTTACCCTTTAGGGCGCTGCTCCAATTTCCAACCTCACTAGAGCTCCAGCTGCTTCACAAACGCTCTCCATCCAACCTCACTGAGCTCCACTGCTCACGAAACACATCTTCTCCATCCAACCTCCACAAGCGCAGTCTTCAGACTCAATCAAGTATATTAAGATCGCACAAAACGTGAGACACCATCTGCTCAAAGAAACAGCAGCTACAAGGGAAAAGTGCAACTTCAAGAAATGATCATTCAGACACAATAGCGGATACATGGCAAAGACTGTGCACATCAATACTACACAGTAAAAGGTGGTCACAATTTTGTGAAATATGGTTATGTTAGGATAAAGAGTAAACACTGTGAGACTTACAAACAAATGAGGCATATTGAAAATGAAATTAACCCCTTCCCTGATTGGACGGTCATAATTAATATGGCCACACAACATTATTTTTCCGACTTTGCTTCTGAAGGCCATAACTTTTTTTATATTTTTCCACCTACATAGACCATATGAGAGGCTTTATTTATGTGGACAATGAAGTACTATTTCAGTGGGTGTCTTATTCATGATGACCACAGAATAAATACTGGGGGGAACGGTCAAAAAAAAATTCTAAGGTAAGTGGCAAAATGTGAAAAAATTGTACTTGCAGCCACGTTTAGTGCGGAATTTTTTTTCTTTACGAGTTTAATTTTCAGTAAAAAAAATTCCAACATTTTTCATTTTTTGAAATTTGCACTCACGGCACCAATCGTGTGCGCTCAATAACTATTCTTTTGACCTTCCACGCTACGGACGTCAGTGAGCGGCATTTTTGCAGCTGAAGTGTAATTTTTTTGTATTGCTCCAGGTAGGAATACATGGGAGTTTTATGAATCACTTTTATATTTCCAATTTTTTATAGGACATGAAATACCAAAAAAAACGCAATTTAGTCGTTGGGGAATTTTTTTTCTTCTCCAGAGTTCAGCACACCAGGATAAATGTATGTTCTCTATTCCTGTAATAGATCATACTATTCGGATGCGGCGCGTATACCAAATAAGTGTAACTTTTTTATATATTCTTATATTGTTTTTATTTGAGTAAAATTGGTGGAAAAGTGGAGACTGACATTTTGAACGGTTATACTTGTTCTTATTTTTACACATTAAAACTTTAATTTATTATATTTAATTAACATTGAGGTCTCCCACCCTAGGCGCTTGCACCACTAAGGGGACGCAACGGTTTATACAGTCTAAAGGCATTGCTAGACAATCTAGCATTTAGGTCTGTACCAAAGATGTGCGGTTTCCCCACCTTACTGCCTGTGATTCCGGAGTTGGGATAACATTCAAAAGTATGGCAGCTGATAGAGGAACCACTCACAAGGCTTATCACGCTGCCATGGTAACATGGCCCTAATCGGGTACTTCAGCGATCTCACCATGAATTGTCCCAAATCAAGTGAAGCAACCGTGTGTCAGAACACCGTCTTTTTCATTTCCATTATTAGGAGTAAAATCTTTCTGAACTGGTTTTGAAACAGCGCAGGCGGCGCAACGCCACACCCAGAGGCTGCAACTGCCGGGTGTTAGCTGCAATTAGCCGCGCTGCGATCCCGTTTCAAAGCCGCTTACTGGCATCAGATGAGTACTCATAGTTCATATGTTAGTATGAGGGGTTAAGAAAACTACCAGCTAGTTGTTGTGTGTGCATCCTGCACTTTCTTAGAGGGGATATCGCAAACCGTTATAACGATCGAAGATCCATGGAGTTTAGAAAAAAAACAACAAGCAAAACCCCTCACAATATAGAAGGTCTGCAAAATGACGTTCCTGGAGGAGGGCTGGCCCTACCAACACGGACGGGAGTGGAAACCTGCGCGCAGAAACAAAAAACCACCAGTCGACCACCACAAGCAGAGAGAAGGCATAACTATTAAAATCTACACGAGGGGAATTGCAGGTCGAAATGTTGTTCGTAGTGATTGTCCATCCAATCCTGCCAGATTTTGACAAACGTATCGGGACATCCTCAATGTAAATAAATGTGCTTTTTATACGGTTGAGTGGCGCTCACAGAATCTATCCAATCCTGCACACAAGGGATATAGGAGGACAGCCAGTGCCGAGCAATGAACAGAAGCTCGGTGAGGCAAGTGCAGATCACAGAGGATGGGCACTGCTCAGGATCCCAGTATAATAGACAAGGTTTAGGATCGTCTGGGTTTAAAGATTTTTCCAAAAACGATTTATTTAAACGGCATCCCAAACATATCGTGAACAAAAAGTTTAACAATCTATGACAGCCAATAATTGGCACACGCATCTTACGCGTTTCAGTATCCACGCCTTGCATGCGTATATTTAATAGATGGTTTTGAGGATTTTTTTTAACTTCTTCTTTTCCTTTTACCTTTTTACTTTTCCATTTTCTTATTTGAGTTTTATATTAGTTTTCTTTCTTTTCTAATTGTACTTGCATTGTAATTGCATTTTATATTTGGATTTTCTTTGTTTGAGTAACGATTGTCTATCGTATTCACACATTACGTTTTGTGCATCGTGCTGCTTTCTTTTCAATAAGGGATAATTAAGAGTGTCTTAATTCTCAGGTGCTCATCCTGGACGTTCTTGAGACTATAATAGCACTTTTATTGTGGTGTCACACGCACTACTGCTACGTCTAGTGGTCTCCGAGGCGGGACCTGAAACGCGTAAGATGCGTCGAGTGCATTACTTGGCGTCAAGATTTTAACTTTTGATACGATTTTTGGCGGAGATGTGATTAATATAATGTTTTTGGAACTTTGAACCGATGTTCCAGGAAAAACTTTTCCTTCCTTACGTGACATTAATCACCAGGAACGGAGTGGAGTTTCTTCCCGTTAGCCCCGGTGGTCCTAGTGATTCTTGATCCTGTCAGTTGATCGCACAAGGCATTGCAATTGTACTATTGAGAGACACATAGGATCGTCTGGTACAGGACAACCCATTTTAGCATTCAAAAACCTGATCATTTGTTGCCAAAAGCCATGAATTTTGGGGCAAGCCCACAATAAGTGGAAAAAGGTGCCCATTGAGGAAAGACATTTTGGGCAGACATCAGGGAATTCTGGTTAAAATTAAGCAACATCCTCCGCGTGGTTGTTCTAATATGCTCGTTTTTCAATATTAGTATAGATGTGTCAACCTCTCCCTGTATTTCGGGACACCATCTTTAGGGTCTCTCCAAGTCTACTGCCCCTGGTCATTCCTTTATTGTGTGACCCAATGTACCCCTCCCAGGTCCTTTTTATCCACACCAAACGTGTCCACCCAATTTATCTTACCACAGCAACAGCTCTTAGAAAACGGGGTACAATTAGACCATGCGGGGGTAGGGGGGGAATAGCAACAAAGGGGGCACAGGAAATTCTCAAAAAGCAATTTGAATATTCGGGAAATGCGCCTGCAGGGCGTGCCCAGAGTGAAGATAAATTGGGAAGAATGAGAAGTGTAATGGCCGGTGTGTCACGACGTGCATAATTCACAGATTCGCGTTAGAGTGTTATCACAAATCCGAGAGAATAAACGCGGGCGGGATGGGTGCGGGGCTGATGAGTCCACGGCGGGGGCGCCGCTGCCCGGCCCCATAGACAATGCAATTATCCACTCGCGTACGCCTGTTAAAATAATGCCCATGTCGACTTTCTCCCCCCCGGCGGATTTGCCTATAGCGGTGAGGGAGAGCGACGTAACCCACTGCGTTCTCTAAGAGAGTCAGTGAGGATTACCGTAATGACTCCGACGATTGGCGCGCCGCTACAGCAGCACAATCCGCGCACAGTACCGGCGCCCATGCCGTGGAGCACAAATAAGCCGTGTGAACGAGGCTTTAGGAATATGATATTCTGCAGCTAAATCCTGAAATGTCCGAAGCGTCAAGTCCTTATATAATTGTAATAAATATACAAGCCCCTTGCCCTGCCAGACAGAGCTATCTAAGGTGAGAAGTTCCTGCAAATTGTTATTGCCCCAGAGAGGTTTATATTCATCCACTCCTTCTTGATAATAATAGACCTTCACCATGTTTGTCCAATATGGAAAAGCCTTGCTTGAGAATAAGGGGACACTGTAATGGCGTATGGATGAGGAGAATCTAGCCGACAACAAAGACAATTAAATGGGATGTAGACATACACCGAGGTTCCAGGTGGCTATGCCTAAGACTCCATTAACCCTGAAAAGTGATCCATTGTGTGCTATCTGACCAGGTGGGAGAGCTGGGATGCCCAATAATACGTACGTAGATCAGGGAGGGATGTACCCTCCAGATCCCAGGGGTGCTGCTGGACCTATATAGAGAGGTGGGCCATACCATTATTCCAGATAATTGAGATCAGGATGGAGTTTAAAGCCTGGAGCACTGAGGAGTTTAGGTCAACTGGAAACTGAATAAGAACGTACAACAGTTTGGGGAAGAGGATCATCTTCACTAAGCTGATCCTCGCCATGAGTGACAGGGGAGCTTACTCCATCCCTGAATCTTATTGCGGAGAAAAACTAAAAGTGGGTTAATGTTTAGAACATGATATTCCAACAGAGATCTAGATATGGTAACACCCAGATAGGTGAATTGTGATGACCACCACAGTGGCAAAGCAGAGGCTTGCTGCAATGGGGCAAGAGAGTCAAAAGGCATTAAGTGGGATTTGTCAATATTGACCTGTTGGCCGGAGTCCAAATGTATTGACAACACCTAAGCTCTGGGAAGTGAAGTCTCTGCATCCTGCAAATATAATAGAGTATCTTCTGCGTATAAGCTGATTGTTTCATGCAGCGATTCCACTTTGGCCAGTATCTTAACATCCGTCTGCAGGAGGGAAATTGGCCTATACGATGAACAAAGCCAGTGACCTTACCAGGGTTTGGGGATTACAAATATTAATGCTTCATGCATCGAGGCAGGAAGACAAGATCGTCAAAGTTGAGTAGAGATGGCGAATTGGATTTCCTAACGAA
This sequence comes from Phyllomedusa bahiana, assembly GCA_025379985.1. NCBI lineage: Eukaryota > Metazoa > Chordata > Amphibia > Anura > Hylidae > Phyllomedusa > Phyllomedusa bahiana. The sequence continues at coordinate 40,192 of JAODAL010024025.1, read as the reverse complement.
GTGGGAAATCGTTAAGAATTTATCAGGAAAACTTCGTTCGGAGAACGAAGCCGAACTATTGGGTACTTCGGGTAGAACGAAGTGGAGGCTTTTCATTGAAAAATGGCTGCGGAGCACATGGCCGTTACATAGGGGTCAAAGCCACCGGGATGAAAAATAGGGCATAGCCTGCATGTCATGTGCAGAGGTGAATGCCCAAATTCAGAGACCGGCGGATTCTGTGACGTCACCGGGGCACTATATAAGTATACCTGTGGCCGCGACGCTGGGCGAGCTCACACTCCTCTACACAGTACTGTGAAATCAGAAGTGGCTGCCGCGGCTGCGAATATCTCGTTAACGTTGAAGAAAATTAGTATTTTTATATAGCGATTGTCTGTGGCGGTTCGTCTCAGAGTGTCTCAGAGACTGCGCTTCTCTATACTGTTCTATATCTGATTATTTTGGGGTGATTCTTAGGAACTCAGAATCCAGTGTCTGCCTCCACTGCAGCTGCATATACATACTTCAATATCCCTATGTAGGGATCTAAGGCGGCAACCTAGGTTTGTATTCCTTTAAAGAAACAGCGGTTATACAATACAAAATACCACCTTCATTTTTTGGGCTGCTCAATTCCTATTGCGCAATTGTACATCCAGGAGGGTGAATAAGCGTTGTCTTTGTTTGGTGGCTGACAAAAATCAACCTTCTTTTTCTACGCCAAAACATATATGAATTTTTCCTGTAGCCTAATTCACAAGCAAAGGTTAATTACAACTGTATCTCTTGTTGTGTGGCGTAGAAAACACGCAATTGTAACACGCTACAAAGCTACTATTTTGTGTGGCTCAATTCTTTGGCGCAATTTACATCCAGGGGTTAATTAAGCGTTGTTTTGCTGGTGTGCTGACCCCAAGAAACCGTCTTTTTCAAAGCCAAAATATATACATTTTTCCTGTAGCCTAATTCATGTCCGAAGGTTAATTAAGCCTGTTTGTGCTTTTACATTTAGTAAAACACACAGTGTTTTTAAACGGCACATACAAGTAAATTTTTCCTGGCCATTTGTGGAGCGCAATTTATATCCAAGGGTTACCCAAGCTTGTTAGTGGGTTCATTTGGCATCAAATACAGGGTGTATATTTATCATATACAGATATCATCATCAAACAGTGTCTGTACATTTTAGAACAAACAGTATGTCAGACAGAGGTGGCAGGCTCTTCACATGCGAGTGGCAGTGGCACAAACAATCCTGGAGCAGGCCCAGGTCGCAGCACAGCAAGGGGACGTCGCAGCAGGGGTCACTCGGTGAGGCCAGAACTGCCGCTGTCATCTAGCGGCCGTGTGTTGTTCAGCAACCCAAGGGTTCTTGATTGGTTGACTAGGTCATCCACTTCCTCCCAGATGACATCTGACAACCCCAGCCAAGAGTCGGTGGGAACGTCAGACACAACCCTAAGTTGGCATGGCCCGGGAGCGGGTCAGCGGCCCTCACCTGTCCTCAGCCCGCCTCTGTCCCATCCGGTTCCCTCAGCCAGAGATCTACTATGTGGTCTGGGCTCAGCGCCACTATATAGCGAGGATGAACAATTTGAGGAGGGCAGTCAGCAGCTACTTGGCAGCGAAGAAATGGGGCCAATATCGCCTGCTTCTTGCAGTAGGCGGCAAAGTATAGATGTGGAGAGTGGCATGGGAGGTCATGTTGTGAGAGGTCAGCCTCGGCATACCAAGACCGGTGATGAGGACAGCAGTGACGATGAAACACAAATAGATGATGATGTAGCCGACCGCACTTGGGAGTCGGGTGAGGCAAGGGCTTCATCATCGTCAGGAGAAGAGGGCGTCAGCTTGCGCGTCAGGCAGCGGCGCAGCCAGCAAGTGGGTCGTGTGGCCGTGAGTCAGCAGGATAGCAGCAGTGTGAGGTCGGGAGCCAAGTGGCCACGGGGTAAAAAACCCGCTTCGCAGGTCCAAGAAAGTAGCGGCACAGGGGCTCAGCGAGGCAGCGGCGGCAGTAGTCACTCAGTGCGGAGCGTTGGCGGTAAAATCCGATACTCGGCGGTGTGGCAGTTCTTTGCTAAGACACCGGAGGAGCCGAATATGGGTATATGTAGAATCTGTGGGCAGAAAGTGAAGCGTGGCCAGGGAGCAAACGTTGGCACCACGGCCCTGCGTCAACACATGCAGCGTCACCATCCAGTGGCCTGGGAGAAACGTGGCTCAGATGTGGTGGTCCATCCTGCCGCCGCAGCAACAGCAGCAGCGCCCAGTGGCATGCATGCCATTGCAGCCAGTCAAGGCTCCACCACCTCTGCAGAAGGGAGCTGTTTCTCTTTGACATCATCTCCCGGTCCAGATGCTCCTGCTCCTCGCTACTCATGGCGCTAGCAGTCGTTCAGCGAGGCGATTGCAAAGAGACAACAGTATGCGTCCAACCATCCTAAGGTGCAGCAGCTGACCGTGCTCCTGTCCAAGTTGTTGGTATTGCAGTCCCTCCCTTTCCAAATGGTGGACTCAGCACCATTCAGAGAACTAATGGCTTGTGCCGAGCCGAGATGGAGAGTTCCAAGCCGTAATTTCTTTTCCAAAAAGGCAGTACCAGCACTTCATAAATATGTAGAACAGAAGGTGGGTCAGTCCTTGAGCTTATTGGTTTGTTCCAAGGTGGACAGCAGCGCGGACGTCTGGAGCTGTAACTACAGTCAGGGCCAGTACATGTCCTTTACGACCCACTGGGTGAATGTGCTTCCAGCCCAGGCACACCAACAACTTGGACAGGAGACGCCACATTCTCCTCCACGTTGTCAAACTGCGGCTCCTGCGCCAATGTCCGCCTTCTCCTCCTCCACCACCATCTCAGCCTCCACAAGTACTGCTCCATCATACCACATGTGTAGGGCACAGCGGTGTCACGCAGTTCTACACCTGGCTTGCCTCGGCGAACGAAGTCACACAGGGGAGGAACTGCTCCGCGTCATGCAGCAAGAAATCGATGTGTGGCTTTCTCCGCGCCAACTGCAAATCGGAACCATGGTGACGGACAATGGGAGGAACATGGTGTCCGCGCTGCACCGAGGAGGGATGGTCCATGCACCCTGCATGGCGCACATGTTCAATTTGGTTGTGAAAAGGTTCATGAAGTCTTCCACCGATCTTCAGCAGATTCTGAAAATTGCAAGCAAACTGTGCATGCCCTTCATCAATTCCTACTAAGCTAGGAGCACCCTCCTCGAGTTGCAGCGGCAGAACGGCCTCCCCCAACACACTCTGATATGCGATGTTTCCACCCGCTGGAATTTCAGCCTGCACATGTTGGACCGACTGTATGAACAGAGAAAGGCCATTAACGATTTTTTGATGATCCAGGCAGACAGAAGTACTCCCCTGTGTAACTTTGATGTCAGCCAGTGGCAGCTCATGAGTGACACCTGCCGTTTGTTGAGGCCATTCGAGGAGGCGACGTTATTTGTCAGTCGCCAGGACTACGGGATGAATAACGTCATTCCACTGCTTCATGTCCTGCAACAGATGCTGAAAAATCTGTCTGGGCAGGGGACTGGAGACGTGGCGACTACATCTCGTGGCCACATGAGTCCGGTGGGGACTGAAATGGAGGAGAAGGAGGTGGACATTGGAGCAGAAGCATTGTCTGGTGAAATGAGTGGATTTTCTACCCAGGTGAAAAGAGAGGAGGAGCAGGAGCAGCTGGAGGAGGTGGATGGAGATGAGGAAGACGAGGCAGATGACCCCCAAGCACCGTGGCAGTATACAGTGGAAATGGAGGCAGGGAGCCCCTCGGAGTCACTTGTGCAGATGGCCCGCAGCATGCTTATTTGCCTGGCTAGTGACAGCCGAATAGTCAGCATCCAGCAGAGGGATGACTTCTGGCTCTCCACCCTATTGGACCCTCGCTACCGGTCCAAAATGGGAGCCTTTTTCCCAGCTATTGAGAGGTAAGACAAACTCAAATACTATAGGGAAATCCTCCGTAATCAGTTGGCCGCTGCCTATGTGCGGCATCGTCCCTCCTCTGACAGGTCTGACCGGGGGATTCCTCAGCGCTCACGTACTACTGCCGCGGCTGCTGGGGAAAGGTGGGGGGTAGGAGCAGTACCAGCTCCATCAGTAGTAACCTAAGTCTGGAGTCACTGATGAGCAGCTTCCTTCACCCGCCTAGTGAGGATGGCAGTCGCCAGCAGCAGCAGCAGGACCTGGAGCAGTCCCTGAACCAACAGGTTGTGGCCTACTTGGACAGCACTCTGCCACCTCAGTTAGAAGATCCGCTGGACTACTGGGCAGCCAAACTGGATGTGTGGCCGCAACTTGCCGAGTTTGCAGTGGAGAAGCTGTCCTGCCCGGCCAGTAGTGTGGCATCAGAGCGGGTGTTCAGTGCGGCGGGGGCCATCGTTACCCCTAGGAGAACCCGCTTGTCCACCGGAAATGTGGAACGACTGACCTTTGTCAAGATGAATCAGGCGTGGATCGCCCAGGATTTCCACACACCAATGACTTAGGCGTCAGTCTGGGTTCGAACGACCTGCCTAAGCCACTATTCTGATGCCGCCACCCGCCTGATGCCACACATCTGCTGCCAGTTTCTCCATCTGCCTACCACCATCTTTACCAGGGACTGGTATTGCCACCCACCTCAACACTCTGTCATTGTGCCACTCTATGACCTCATGCTGCTGCTGCTGTTGCTGTTGCCGTGACATCCACACTGTGTCATTGTGCCACTCTCTGACCTCATGCTGTTGCTCCTGCCGCCGTCACCTCAAATCTCTGTCATTATGCCACTCTGTGGCCTACTCCTTTTTTTGCCACCTCCAGAATTTGTCATTGTGCCACTGTCTGACCTCATGCTGCTGCTGTGGCTGCTGCCATGTCCTCCACACTGTGTCATTGTGCCACTGCCTGACCTCATGCTGCTGCCGCCGTGACCTCCACTCTCAGTCATTGTGCCACTCTGTGGCTTCCTCCTGTTTTGCCACCTCCAGAATGTCATTGTGCCACTGCCTGACCTCATGCTGCTGCTGCTGTGACTCCTGCCGTGCCCTCCACACTGTGTCATTGTGCCACACTGTGGCCTAATACTGTTTTGCCACCTCCAGAATGTCATTGTGCCACTGCCTGACCTCATACTGCTGCTGTTGTGACCTCCACTCTCAGTCATTGTGCCACTCTGTGGCCTCCTCGTGTTTTGCCGCCTCCATAATGTCATTGTGCCACTGTCTGACCTCATACTGCTGCCGCCGTGACCTCCACACTGTATCATTGTGCCACTGCCTGACCTCATGCTGCTGCCGCCGTGACCTCCGCTCTCAGTCATTGTGCCACTCTGTGGCTTCCTCCTGTTTTGCCACCTCCAGAATGTCATTGTGCCACTGCCTGACCTCATGCTGCTGTGGCTGCCGCCGTCACCTCCACACTCTGTCACTGATGTTGCCACCTGAGCCCTCAGCTTGTTTTTTTTCCAGCTGTCGCTGCCATGACTTTATCAGCTACATTCCCCTTCAGTTTTTTTGGTCAGTTTTGCCCTCTTAAGTGCCCAGGGAATTTTATAGTGAAGCGATTCTAAGAGCGGCGGCAGTCATGTGCGTGTCATACTAAAACACAACATTGTATGAAGACCAAACCAAGCTCCCTCTGCATATTAAGCATGGCACAACGTTCTACAGCACCCTGCAGGCTCTGTGCAGCCTGGAAATAGCTGCTTTTTAACGCGATCGTCCCGAAGTAATTCGGACCGAATTTATTTTTGTCAGAAAATTCGGCGAAGTGACCGAATAGAATTTTTGAGAAATTCGCCCATCTCTAGTCATTTGCCTCATTAAACAATCTGAGTAACAGCGGGCCCAAAAATTTGGGATCTTGCTTAAAAAATTCTATAGGTTGCCCATCTGTTGCCGGGGAATTTGGCGTTCTTAAATGGACGCAATGGCTACCTGAATCTCCTCATGGGAGAGAGGGGCATCTAGACTGGCACGGGGATCCGTAGTAAGGGAAGGCAAATCTATGGGCGACATGTATGAAGATCGGCGCGTCGGAGCGCCCGTTTTCGCACGCTCAAAAGTGAAGGCTGGGCTTCATTTATGTCGGCGCCCGAGGTGCGCTCATACATGCGGTGAGGCACAGTGTGGGACTTAGGCGCAGAAAGACTGCGCCTAACATGTATTCCAAGAGTTTCCATAAAATTGGAAATCTCGCAAGAGAACAGAGAGTGACTTTTGATCACTATATTTACTATTTTGCCATAGGCAAACTTAAACTCTATCAGTTCTCAATCTAAAGCACTAAAACCTAACTTTTATTATATATAACCCTTAACCTCTATACACACTGTTTAAAAACCTGATTTCTAACCTCTCAATTTATCCCTTTCTACTTCTGAAGGAAGGAATAGCTCCTTTTCTATTATCAAGTCTGGTGGAGCACCACCTATTAACAGGAAAGCCTTATATATACAGTAATTTACTAACTCCAGTAAGGGATCCCAAGCCTCCTACTTGGGCAGTCATCCCTAATCTAATGGACATAAAATATATAAGGTTTCCTTGTGATACCCTCTGCAGCGGGTGACACTGTAGAAAGAGGTGAGAAATCACAATTTAAAATGTCATGCTTGACCTCCCCAACATGTTTCACCAGCTCAACTGGCTTCATCAGGGGTTAGAGGTCCGGGTGTAACCAAAATTGAATTCATTTTTATTAGTTTATTTTCGTTAGCCCCATATTATTGTTCATTTTATATAGAGATCGGCACAACTTCAGGAGTCTTATCATTTGATTTCGGCAATGTACAGTTTTATTATAGATTGCATTAGAAAACCCATAAGAGCGTCGCTCGCTCTCCCATTGGCCCAAATAACCGCGCCTCTTTTAACTTAGCCAATCACAGACAGAGCTCGCACTGCATTTCCTGTCCCCATAGAACTCTATGAGATAAGTAGCTCACCCGCTGATTGGCTAAGCTGGACGAGCCCCTCTTCCCCCCCATCTAATCACAGTACTAGAATATTTCCCATAGACAGTAATAACTTTTAGGGCGCCCTTCTATCGCGCCCTTCTTGCTCCACTCAAAATAGACGCACTACATATGATTGGTGGATTCATATCTGCCGCCTGGGCTCAACCAATCAGTTCATCCATATCCCTTCTATGAGAAGTTATTATACATATACTTTACATTGCCCCGATTTCTTCATAGACTACAATGTGACAAGTAGCTCACGCTCTGATTGGCCAGGATAGCCAAGCCCTCGCTGCTTCAACCAATCAGCTCTTTTCTGTCCCGCCTTTTTATTTGATTGGTCAATACTTCTCCATAGGTTATAATGGGTCACTGTCGCTCCTATTCTGATTGGCTGATTTCTGCCGACCAATGAGAAGCGCTTACAGAATTTGAATTACTGTATTTCCCGGCAATTCTCTATATCGCAATTCCCTATGTAGCGCCGTCTCGGCAAACAAATGCGTTGTTCGGTTTATTGACTGATATGTTTATAGAAGGTTTCAGCGCTTTTCAGAGAATGTTTTACACTTAATAAAAACGATTTTTTAGATTCATACTCCATGCCGCACGGCGCTGAGATTTATTTCTTTTGCGATCTTATATATTTTTCTTTTAATTTTAAATGACCCACTTTTTCAATCCATTTAATCGTATTTAGACAACTTTTATATTTATCTTTATTAATGAAATAATTTTATAGACAACTCTTTTTTATTATTGCACTGTTGTAACAGTCGACCTAGAGCACATTTTGTCCCATTCCATTACGTTCTCGCTTCACTTCGCCTCCTCCGGCTCAGGTAGACCACATTCAACGAGGTCTGCCTGTCGGAGCTGCAATGCGCCTCTCTTTGTCGACCCGCGATCATGCATGCCACGGTGAATTTGAATGTGGTGCGTCCCGCCCCAGACCGCGCCTATTGCATGCCCCTTCATGTGAGGCGCAGCCGAAAGTGGCGAAGGTTGCGCCTAACATCGCATCCCTGCGTCCGACAGGGGATTCGAGGCAGTGAAGCGCGGTTTTCGCCAGAAAACAGGTGCAACTCCCGATCATACATTTCACCTTATGTCTCTTAAGTAGTCCAATATCTCTGCCTTAGAGACTGAAGTGTGGGTATCATACAGGTCTGCATAGAACGTACGAAATGCCTCTGCCACCAGCCTAGAGTTCGAATTATTTGCCCCATGGGACTCTCTCAAACGTGTGATCCCTGGGGGCTCATGGGTCTTCTTTGCCATACAGGCCAGTGGTTCACCGCAGCATTCGCCCATTTAAAAAAAAATGACTGTCTAGTGAAAAATGAGGTGTGGGTCTCCCAGTCTGCTGGTTACTCTCCGATTTGGTTATTCTTCTGCAGATTTGTGCCTTCTGTTTACTATGTAGTATCTGTGCTACACTGAGCTGTGAATATGCCCTAAAAATTGCAGTGGTTTTTTGAGCAAGTAATGTCTTAATTTTTGTATGTGTTTTTTCCGTACATTATTTGTGTAGGGACTCGCAAGACATGAGGACCATTGATGCCGGTTGCAAGCTTGTGCACTGGGGTCCCTGTACCAACTAATAGCTCATATTTAAAAAATTTTCCAGTATGTCATATTTTTTATCTGCCCAACAGTGCTGGGGAGTGGAGGGTGCCTGTACTTTGTGTTGGATACCCAGAAAGTGCTGGGCAGCCCGCCTAATCTAACAGTATGGGCATCGCTAACAGGCTGTAAACCAGCATGGTGCACCACACGTATCTGTATTTATGACACCCTTCTGTATTGCCTTATTTATATGCAACTGTAGTACCAGCAACCATCACCCTCATGCACTGAGGGTATGTGAGTGGTTATTTTATTGGTATTTTTGCATTTGTGCAATCTAATCATGCATTATACTGTGGCTTTTCTGCTACTGGTGTGAACAGGTATTAAACTAATGTGCAATTTTTTATCATCTAATTGTTCCCCTAGCAGTGGGATATGTGAGCTGCTTCTCAGTAATTAGCTGCACCTGTTAATTTTTCCCAGGTAGCATATAGGCTAGAGCTGCCTGCTATTGGGTTCAGTCTAGTCCAGCCATTGAGCTGTGAATATGCCCCCCAAAAAATTGCAGTGGTTTTTTGAGTAAGTAATGTCCTATTTTTTTGTATGTGTCTACTGCCCCTGTAAGAATATTAAAAGTGGGGTCTTTTGTGTCTGTGTATACCTCTCTTTGATCATTTGATGTGCGACTCCTCCATCCCACAATAATTTACATCGATAGCCATAAGTACTTGTTCTTTTTATATCAGCGCCGCAGTGTCTTAGGAACCGGTGGGCGGCATCGGTGTCCCCGTAGGTTGTAGATACCTGGTTCTGTTGTTACACTCCCATTCTGACGTCAGAGACATGGGAGCTTCTCTGCGCCCCTATGCCGGGCGTCTATAAAGAGCGAGCGGGCGTCACACGTCAAATACTGACACGTGCTTGTCGTGTCAATACAGAGAAACGATAGCAGTGCCAGGCGCATGCAGGGGTCTGACGCCACATAGCTCTATAAACATGAGCCTCTCTGTCCACTATGGCAGTTTCTAAATAGAGGATAATACATAACTAGGGATGAGCGATATCAACAAAAGTTGAAATCGGCACGGTTTTTAGGCTGATCGGAATTTGCCGATCACACGATAGTTTAGGTGACAATCTTACAAACAATCTATTACTCTGGCGCCATTTTCAGTGTTTCCTGTCATTTGGGCGGCCACCCAATCAGCTCCGAGGATCGAGGGGGGGGGTGAGGAGGATGTACAACGTCACCACTTTGCGGTGTATGGATCTCATTGGCTGCACAAATCACGTGACCTCGTTTTATCTATGCTGCTGCATTTCCTGTTCAGCTCATTCTCTGTCTATGCCTCTTCACAGCAGGACGTGTCTCTCAGTGTTTAAACCAATAGCTGTTCTAACAGCTCTGAGAGATAGTCTCTTCTAATACAAGAAACCATCCACCTACAGCTTAGAATAGAGTTAGATTAGAGAATTTCACTTCTTATTTAGTTACAGAAAGTTTTAAGGATATCTACTGGTGTGTGCAGCTGCGGGGGGAGGGGGGGGAGTGGTGGCAGGAGGAGAGGCATTTGGAATGAAGGGAGATATTTTGCAGCTCAGTGAGTTCTGTGACCTTGAATTGAAAAAATCATTGTTTTTACCACTTTTTTGGCCATCAGACCTCTGATAGGAGGTGAAATTGTCCAAGTTTTTTCAGTTCTATTGCAATCACTGCGTGTCAGTGTTGCCAAAAACCGGCTTAACTTATCCCTATAACTTTTTTTTTTTTTCTTTTTTTATTCAGACTGCATACAGAAACTTGTAGTACAACATTATCAAAACATAGTTCAAGTGTGTACAATTACAATTAAATTCCAGTATTACACAGCATAGTATAAACATTCCGTAATCAGAAACGTAAGCAATAGTACACTCATCGGATGTCACGTTGTTGTACTGATGCCAAAAAGGATTTTATTAAAGAAAACCAAAAAACGTACAACAACACAAAAATAATAACAAAAGGTGGATCCTTGGGAACGTGGAAACAAGAAAACACAGAGTCCAGGAACAAAGCAGAAACAAGTATATCCAAACCTTTACCAGGCAGGACACAGACTGTCCAGAGAAATGTCCAGGAAAAACTCAGAGGAGCAAAAGCAGAAATGACTTGTCCAGGAAATCAGGAAAATCTCAAGGCCAGCCTAGAGCCAGAGGCTGGGCTAAATAGCTGGGCCTGATTGCAGAAGTACTGCACCTGGAAAGTGCACAAAGGCAGCGATTAACCATTGCTGTGCTGGAAGGTACATAGCCTTTAACAGAACAGTCCCAGGATCAAATGCCAGGCAGATCATGACATCGGAAGAGAGTCCCCGTAGCATATCTTCTTTTTTATTGGATTTCACCCCCTCTCCCCACAACAGTCTACCCAACATTAACCTAAACAGCCTACACATAGGCTAGGCGACGCAACTTTTTAACAAGATCAGATATAGTGTGACCGATCATGATGTTAATCGATCGGTCAGAGCGTCCCTCAACACCTCTGTCCGGATCCCCTTCCCCCCACCTCCCTCCTGTCATGTCTGCCAGAGTAGAGAGCCCATTAGTCAGAGCGCGTATCCAAGACCAAGGGAGCTTCCACTGCGACATTTCCAAACAGTGGTATCAATCGGCATCATCATCTGGGTAGCAAAGCATCTATATATCTGAAAATGGGGTCAGTTACATATTAATTACCATATTTTCAAGGGTGGTCATCAATAAGTAAATTATTGGTGAGCTATTCCGGGTCTCCTCCCCTATCTGGTCCTCCAGCGGTTCCTCTCCTACCAGTTGCTGTTCCAAATACCAGCCTGTCATCCCAAAAAAATTGTGTAAGGTTCGCATTTGGCGGGAGATACGCTATGACCGGTCCCCACATATGAAAGAATTTCCTAACTCGCTTCTCCTTATGTTGTATCGCCTCAACCCAGTCCATGCGCATCAAAAATAGGCATTTCTCTAGGAATTGCTGGAAGGTCGGGCAGGTGGGCCGAAGCCACAACTGAAGTATGGCCTTTCTAGCCGATGCAACAAGCACGTGTAAAAAGCGAGTCTTTCTGTGCGTGTACCCGGATGTTGTAACCTCCCTGCAGCCAAAAAGCGCCCAGGCCGCGCCAGCCTCAAAATCCATGCCAAAGCATTCTTTTATACAACATATTATCGTCTCCCAATAACGTTGCAATTCAGGGCATCCCCAGAGGCAATGATAGAGGTCTGCCCCAGAGGAACCACACTTAAAACAATTGCTAGATAAGTATTTTCCCATTTTAAATCCTTTGATTGGGGTCAGATAAGCGTTGTGGATGACCTTAAGGTCCATCTCAATAAATCTTGTAGAGGGTAAGTATTTATGTGAGAGGCGAACTGCTTCTAGGTTACATGCCGTGGTCAATTCTGGATCCTTTTGTACCCATCTAGCCATCTGTGAAGTGGAGCTTTCATAATCAAAGGTATCTAGCACATATCTATAGATGTGAGACAAGTGTGAGCGTCTAGTAGAGGGCGAGAGAACGATATGGTCAAAGCTCGGATCCCAATCCGTATCTCCCAAGTGCCGCAATGTAGCTGCACAATAGCTACTGGCCTTTAAGAAGTGAAAGAAGGGAATATCTGTGGCGGGATAGAGCCTTTGTATTTCGCTATATGAGTATGGTTTGTGTGTCAACGGATTAATCCAGTGCTCTAAAAATCCAATTCCCTTTTCATGCAGTCTGGAGAACACTCTGCTTGGTTTACCTTCCTGGAGTCCAGGGTTCATGGCCAGCGAGAGATATTTAGAGTGATTTGGGGACATTTGCTTCTGACGCCTAAGTTTAACCCAGGCCTTCCAGACTGGCATCAGCAGGGCGTTATTTCGGATGCCCTCTGGGATCTTCTCAAATGGGATATGTAGGAAATCCATAAGGGAAATGTTAGGGAGGACCAGGTGGTCCAATGCACTGCTAGTGAATACTTCGGTGTTCATTCGCCAGTCTGCCATATATCTTCCCAATGCCACCAAATTATAATTCTTTATGTTCGGGAACCCCAAACCGCCATTGAGTTTTGGCTGGCAGAGTATATGCAGCGGGATCCGAGCTCATTTCCCACACCATATAAAGGTTCGGTACATAGCGTTTATTTGCTTTTCGTCCTTTGGACGCAGATAAATTGGCAACATCTGAAATAAATACAGCAGCCTAGGAAACTCCACTATTTTAACTAAGTTGGCTCTCCCCATGAAATTAAGGGGCAATCTGTCCCATGACTTAAATGTGCGGGTCACCGTCGCTACATATCTGTCTACATTAACCTGATAAGTGAGCGCCGGATTTCTGGCAAGTAAGACACCTAAATATCGTATAGAGGAGGTGCACCAGCGTATCTCATATGCCGCAGACCACGCGGGCATAGCTGGACCCTTCAAGAGCATGCCTTCACTCTTGTCCACATTGATTTCATAACCAGAGAGTCTCCCTTTGTCCTTTATTTCTACTAGAACTTGCGACAAAGTGTGTCTCGGGTTCTCGATCATCAATAATAGATCATCTGCGTACGCAGTTAACTTTATCTCTGTGTTTTCCTTAGTAATGCCCTGGAACTCCTGATTTTGGGAAATTTAATATAACAATGGGTCCATGGAGAGATCAAACAATATGGGAGATAAAGGGCATCCTTGACAAACTCACCTGAACAGATCTATACGTAGTGTAATACATCCATTTAGTAGTAAGGATGTGGAGCAGTTAACAAGTAACATGTCCAAGAAAGTCAAATGGAAAGTCCCAAATCACGTATGTGCAAGGGCGGCGCCCAGGAACGGCCAAGAGACCTTGTCAAACGCCTTTTCAGCGTCTAGGCTCAGTAACATTGATGTTGGATGTGTTGCCTCTTGGGCCGCTATGACCGCCCCCGGACGCCACCCTGACATTTCGGACAGAGTGCCTCCCTGAAACAAACCCAGCTTGATTGGGGTGCGCAATATCTGAAAGAAGTACTTGAAAACGATTAGCTATAATTTTGGCCAATAATTTATAATCGTGATTAAGAAGGGAGATGGCCCTGTAGGACGTTAGGAGGGTGGGATCTTTGTTGGGCTTCAAAATTAGAGTAGTCCTGGAATCAAAAAGGACTCCACCACCTGGGAGCGTAAAAAAATTTCGTTAAATAAGTTGGACAAATATGGGGCGACCTCAGATTTAAGGATTTTGTAGAACTCAGCGGAGAAGCCGTCCGGTCCCGGCGCCTTCCCATTACTGGCTGACGCTATAACACTGTGCACCTCCTCTACCGATATCTCCCGTCTAGAGCAGTACGCTGGTCCACCGTTATACCCGGTAGTTGAATGCTATCTAGGAACGCCGCTACCTTTGTTGTATCATGGGGGTTAGCCCTGTATAACTCTTCATAATATTCTATAAATGCCCTCTCTATATCCGTTGAGTCTGTAAGCAGGCGACCAGTTTGAGGACATTTTATGGATGCTATTGGTCATTGTGGCCTCCACTCGCTGAATTCAGCTAAGTGCTCTGTTCTTTCTATTTTTTATACATGTTACGTTTTTTAAAATTCTGGCGTAAAGATTACGTTACATATCTATGTATATTTATTAATAAATAAGAAGAAAGAGTTTATACGTGTATCGTTCATTTTCTGGACAGCATCTATTTTTGGTGTACCGTTTATTGAAGCAGGGGGGGTCCTGCTGTGATGCTGCTAGAGCACATGAGCACTAAGTGCAATCAATAACATAGTGACTGCCTCCACTGTCTTGTCATTCTTGCCAAAAGTGCCCCCTGCCTTCCACCCCATCTATAAAACTTGTTCTGTGTAGCCCTAACTTGCCATACCGCCTGGCCCTGTAGGAAGGTCTCGAGCAGATCCTTAGCTTCCCTGAATCTCTCCTTCGTTTGTGGGGTAGCTGAAGCCATGTGTTCTGCTTGAGCGGCCATCAGTCGCTCATGTAAAATTTTGTATTTCTCATTAGATGCTTTGCGCTTTGCACTGACATAACCAATAATGTTGCCTCTGAGAACGGCTTTGGCTGCCTGCCATAACAGTGGGGGGTCATTTTCGTGTATGCTATTATCACCTAAGTACCGCCTCCAGTGGACACGAAGGAAGTCCCTGAATTCATCGGACTCGTATAAATAGCTTGGAAGTTTTTGTGCGTTGTGCAGAATCTGGTCTATCAAGTATCAGGGCTATAGGCCCATGGTCTGAAATAGTGATTGGGTGGATCTCTGAGTCAATCACTTCCAAATATAAGGAAGCCGAGACCAGCGCCAAGTCAATGTGTGAGAAGGTATCATGTACCGCCGAATAAAATGTGTTAGACCTATCTGTCAGGTTGGTCGCCCTCCAGTGGTCATACACCCCTAGCGTGTCCATGAGAAGCAGCATAGATGGACAAACAGCATCTCTTTCCAAAGAGTGGCCCGATCTGTCCCATTTTGGATTTGGTGCGATGTTATTATCACCCATTATTTTTAAATTTGTGTGGTCCCTCTGGAGCTGGAATCCCGTAAGCTCCGCAAAAAATTGATCGTTAGGCTGGTTTGGGGCATACAGGTTAACGATCGTGTATACCTTTTACGCTATTCGCACTCTCAGATACACATAGCGTCCTTCCTCGTCAACGTACTGATCTACAACCTCTTGCACCAGACCCTTTCTAAAATATACCGCCACACCTCTCGACTTGGTTTTGTATATTGCTACCACAGGAGGATCAAGCCATGCAGCCCGTATTGGAATATAGCTTTTCGTCTTCCAATGAGTCTCCTGGAGACAGATCACATCCGCTCGCAATTTTTTCATCTGGGTTAAGATCTTTCTTCGTTTCTCTGGCTTATTAAGTCCTGCAACATTCCATGATAATACATTTTAATACAGGACCGGGGCTCTCTCCCACTTCCGGTATAATGAGGTTACTCATCCTGTATCTCTAAAAGGGGGGATATTGAATAAGAAACAATCTAAAAGATGACAGATCCTAGTGTCCCAGCAAGCACCCGGATCTACCTGAAACCATCGGGGGGGGTCGGCCACTTAAAGCCCGTAGGGGGGGGAGGGACCCGGACAGTGCGCTCCCATCTTTAACTTAAAGTTTAACCATTTTGAATACATAACCAATAATATTTGAATGATTAATTGTGCCAACATGGCAACATCAGAATTCCATGTAACCTCTAATCAATAGAAATACAGTAAATTGTTTGAATTTTCCACTCTCAAGCAAATGATCTCCCTAGATCAGGAGATAGTGTCTATCCCATCAGCTGATCTCACGATATGTCTAAGTGCGTTACTTTCTATTAGTCAACCCCTGGCAAGAAGTGTCTGCCCGCTTCCTCTGGTGTCTCATATGTGACTGACCTTCCCTTCTCTTGAACCCGTAATTTAGCAGGGTACAATAGCTGGAATCGGACATTATGGTCGTGAAGATGTTTACAGACATCGTGAAAGGCTTTTCTTTTGAGAGACACTTGTGTAGAGAAATCCTGAAAAATCAGGACCCTTTCTCCCAGAACCCGGACATCCCGCTTTTGCCTGTAGGCCCTTAGAAATTGCTCTTTAATAGCCCAGTTGTGAAAGTGTGCTATGGTTGATCTGGGCCTGTCTCTTTGCTCTCTCCGTTGCCCTAGTCTATAGACCCTTTCAATGAGAAGGGGGTCTCGGGGAAGCTCCAGCTCCAAGGCCGCCGCCAAGTCCCTTACTAAATACATAGCCAGCTGATCTGGAAGAACTTGTTCAGGTATTCCTACGAACCTCAGGTTATTACGCCTTTCCCTGTTCTCCAAATCATCTACCTTCGCTTGCAGAGATTCTAGGGATTTTTGGTTAGTGGCGGCAGTACTCTCAACCCTTACAATATCTTCCTCTATTGACACAGCTCTGGACTCTAGGTCCGCGATTTTTTGTGAATTAGCCGTGACCTGGGAGAGGGCCGCATTTATTGAGGCTTGTATAAGATCAGACCTCCTTTCCAGGGTTGGGAGGATTAGACTAGTAACCTCCTGCGCCAGGGAGAGTGCTGGAGTCTGGGCTTCCCCTGCATCCTGATTTGGGTCCTGCGTAATGTGAACTACAGAGTCAGAGCTATCTGCTTGGCGTCCTGGTTATGAGGATGCCATCTTGAGCTGTTTTGAGGGCTCAGGGATGCTGTTTTGTGCAAGTTGTGGTAACTGTGCACCGGGTGGGGGTGTACTGCTATGTTGAGATTGTACTTGTGTTGAGGATCGTGTGACTCTATTTGGCGTATTTTTATTCAAGAATTTGTCCATACTCCCTCGAAATTAAGTGGGGAGTGGACACCAGAGCCAAGTCCTATATGTGTGTAGCTTCGTTTAGACTACACTGATATTATGGATTCGTGCAATTGGTGCGGGACCAATAAGAAAATGTCTCTGTGGTGGGAGGGCTCGCCTCAAGTACTTATGGGAGAGTTGGCATTATCGTTTAGAGGGAAAGGAGAGTGGAGGACTAGGTGACTATGGCAACCCTGATTCAAAAATTAACATCATATGTACAAACAAGCCATCCAACGACATATATGCGTAAGTAAGAACACTGTAAAGTCCCTTCACCTTTTGCCAACACACTTCAGTGTGTCTACACAGCTTAATAAGTATTATAGCGATATCTGCTGGCAAGGTGCATGAATGAACCAACTGCTTTTATAACACTATGACTCTTGCAGCTGGATAAGGACACCCAGCCAGTCAAGTATGTCCAGGTAAGCCCGAGGCTACAAATCCCTACTCTTACTTAACCACAAGATCCTTTGGCTTCTCGATCAGCTCCCAGACCGCTGTGTGTAGGATCTCCGCAGTTCGGTGTCCAACTCAGAATACCTGGTCCGGAAGTGTAGAGTCTCGGTCTCTTAACAGATTTGGCTGATAGTGTGAGTTAGAAACAAGGAAGAGGTTTACTATCAACCTTAATGTCCCGTTGTCTTTCTTTTATTGCGATATTGGGACAGAGCGATAACCTGGATTTATCTTGGATGTCAAGTGGAGGTCTAGAGCTCTTCCCTCAGTAGGGAGACATAGGTGTCGGATTCTATTCTATGACGTTGCAGCTTACCAGTCGGTCTGCGGCTTCCCCTCAGATCTCTATGAAAAGGAGAAGCGTGGCAGGCTATTAGCTCACAGGGTACCCCTTCCTCAATATTGGCAGTGCAAATGAAGTGCAGAGCGTCCACAAGGGATATAGGGCCCCAGATATTGCCCCACAACAGTGCGGTCCGGCGCCAGTGCACCGTTCAGAGTATGGTGTCCACGGATCCTGTGTGGCAGGTGGTGCGCAGATAGGCAGTTCCGTAGACGTGACTGCGCTCCCTCTGTCCGGGGGGCGAATAGTCCCTTGTCTTAAAGGTGTTAGGGGCCTGTGACTTTCAGCAACCCACCATATCAGGATGCTCCCACTGTGCCCTATGCAGGGTAAAGGCTGATGCAACGGATGGTCCAGCTGGTTCTCGCTAAGGGGGATGTAATAGCTCCCTCCAGCCTTGTGTATTCTCGGAGCAGTCTGGGGCAAATTATAGGCTCTGAAGGAGCTCCCCCCGGAGTTGCCCAGTACCGACCTTCTCCTGAAGAGGGTCACCACACCAGGGGCGATGCGTTTGGGTCCTGCTCACCAGCACCTCCACTCTCAAAGCGTCTGCGGGTCTCTATGTGCAGTCTGCGGCGCTCCTCTTACGGCCCCCTCTGCAGCTGACGCTTGTCCGTCTCCGCTGTTCGCCAACAGCCGTCTTTCACCGTGGAGCAGGAGCCGTGTCTCTCTTCGCTGTGTGTATTAAGAGTATGTCCCAGCACGCCAAGATGGTGCCCGTTAGTTCACTGTGGCGGGAGCTTTTCGCTGGCTTTTTCTCCCGTCTCATCCTCCGGTCCGCTGTCGCTCACGGGTTCGGAGGAGCACATCGCTGAGCCCAGGTACGGCTCCTGCCACTCTTTCCTGTCACTATCTTCTAAGTGCAGGTCGTAGGAGTCTTTCGTTGGCCTGCGGTCTTCAGGCAGACCTGCGGTTTTCAGGCAGGACCTGCAGCCTCGGACCAAGCAGTAGTCTCTACTACTGCGGGACTTCGGGGAAATGAACAATCGTGCTGCCCCTGTGCTCCAGAAGTCTTCCCCGGATTGAGGCTTGCGTTTTGGGGTGGTTTGCTGGCAGGATGGAACAGATAGTTTCCCGATGGTCAGAGCCGAGCAGGAGCAGCCATAAGATGTGGCCGTGCTTAACGCCCCGCCCCCGGAAGTTCTCTATAACTTTTAAATAGTTTTACTGAAGTCCGTGCATCTCAGTTTGGACGCAAGAGGCAGTGTACGAATATTGGTTCTACTATTCAAGTAATTGCGCTGTGTCAGTGTGTGTGAGGCTGCTTATTAATCCATATAACTTTTAATACTTCTATTTCACTCAGGATCTAGTTTGGCGCTAATCGTGCATTTGTACGATAGTTTGTTGAAAACTATCAATCTGGTCCTACTGCGGCAGTTGTAATCTCAAGTTATCTGATAGAAGCATTCAGTTTCTAATCCTGTTGGCGTTGGAAATTAGAGGATTTAGTGCTGTATGTATTTGCCATCTTTCAATAAGAGACTGTCAAAACTCTTCCATATCTTCTTAAATTTTTATCTTTCTGAACATGGAGCGAAATTCGCTGCCGGGGCTTGCTGGATGTCAGTGAAGCGCGGTGCCGCGCTACTACTGACTGTGTCCTGTGCCGCGCGGCTCACTAACTGCTGCCGCGCGGCCGGGGCTCCCGTGCGTTCCTGCGCAGGGTCAGAGAAGGGGAGAGCAGCATAAAATTCTACTCCCAGTGTCCACTTCAATAAGGCCAGGGCGCCGGCGCCTACATGCTCCTCCTCCTATCAGTGACTCCCCGCGCAGAGCAGCCGCGGCCATATTAGGTATAGTAGGGCTGGGGCTG
Source organism: Phyllomedusa bahiana (assembly GCA_025379985.1). Lineage (NCBI taxonomy): Eukaryota > Metazoa > Chordata > Amphibia > Anura > Hylidae > Phyllomedusa > Phyllomedusa bahiana. The sequence goes on along the minus strand of JAODAL010024025.1, from coordinate 20,732 downwards.
GGCAGGCTATGCCTATAACGAAATAAAGCTACTGGAAATGTCTTGGGGGGTGATATAATTTAACTGCAGAATAACTGTCAGCTCTGTGGGTCACCTTGACCCACAGAGCTGACAGTCTACAGTTATATTGATCAGTTTTATGGGTCAAATATACAATGCTGACCCATAGATCTGATCAGTATAACTGTAGACTGTCAGCTCTGTGGGTCAGGGTGACCCACAGAGCTGACAATCAGCATACAGTTATATTGATTAGCTCTAAATGAGTGTGTATACGTGTGTGTATGTATGTGTGTATGTATGTGTGTGTATGTATGAGTGTGTATGTATGTGTGTATATGTGTGTATGTATGAGTGTGTGTATGTGTGTGTGTATGAGTGTGTGTATGTATGTGTGTATATGTGTGTATGTATGAGTGTGTGTATGTGTGTGTATGTATGAGTATGTGTGTATGTATGTGTATATGTGTGTATGTGTGTGTATGTATGAATGTGTATGTATGAGTGTGTATATGTGTGTATGTATGTGTGTATGTATGTATGTTTGAGTGTGTGTATGAGTGTGTATATATATGTGTATGTATGAGTGTGTATGTATGTATGAGTGTGTGTATGAGTGTGTATATATGTGTATGTATGAGTGTGTATACGTATGTATGTATGTATGTATGAGTGTGTATGAGTGTGTATATATATGTGTATGTATGCGTGTGTGTATGAGTGTGTATGTATGCGTGTATGTATGTATGTATGTATGAGTGTGTATATATGTGTATGTATGAGTGTGTGTATGAGTGTGTATATATATGTGTATGTATGAGTGTGTATATATGTGTATGTATGTATATATGAGTGTGTGTATGAGTGTGTATGTATGTGTGTATGTATGTGTATGTATGTATGAGTGTGTGTATGAGTGTGTATATATGTGTATGTATGAGTGTGTATACGTATGTATGTATGTATGAGTGTGTATGAGTGTGTATATATATGTGTATGTATGCGTGTGTGTATGAGTGTGTATGTATGTGTGTATGTATGTATGTATGTATGTATGAGTGTGTATATATGTGTATGTATGAGTGTGTGTATGAGTGTGTATATATGTGTATGTATGAGTGTGTATACGTACGTGTGTATGTATGTGTGTGTATATATATTTTTATGGGCGGGTTGTGTGTGCCAGGGAAAACAACAGCTAATCATAGCACTCACCGCTATGAGGTTACCGTATTTGCGGGGCGCACTTTGGGCGCATTACAGCACAGTTATGCCCCACAAATACGCTCTGTATGTTCACACGACGTAATGTCGGCATGTAATTGCGCTTCAATACGCCCGACGTACAGGCCGACATTATGGCAATTCATTGCTCCCATTGATTGCCATGATTACCCGTTCTGGGGAGAATAAATATCGGTGAGAGCTTCAGAGGGACGCGCTGGCCACAGTTTTTTCTCTGTAAAAACACATGCCGTGGTTCATGTGAAAAATGCCGTGTGAACCCCGCCCTACTGAGCAAAATGTACACAAGGGGCCCGGGCCCCGGATGTTTTGGGACCCTAGCAACACCCCTGACCCCACCCATCCCAAAGCCAAAAGCCTGAATGTCGGCATTGCCAGGCTTTTGGCCTTGGAAATGTTGCCTTTCCGCCTCGTGGACACAGATGGGTTCCGCCACGTCATGGCCCTTGCCTGCCCCCAATACCAGATGCCGAGCAGGCATTTCTTTTCCAGAAAAGCCGTCCCTGCCCTGGCCAGCCACGTGTCATCAAAAATTTAAAGAGCGTTGTCTGCATCTGTGTCCAGTAAAGTCCATCTCACCACCGATACATGGACTAGTAAGCACAGCCAAGGCCGCTATATCTCTGTGACAGCTCACTGGGTGAGCTGGGTGGATGTCTCTGGGGGGGTGACGGTGGCTCTCAGGCTTGGCGCACGCTCTTCAAAACCGCAGGGATGGTGCAGGGTTCTTTCTCCCAAGGTCCTCTGGTGGCATCACGTGCCCAGAGAAAACAAGCCGTGTTGAAATTAATCTGTCTTGGAGACCGTCCACACAAAATTTAGGAGCTGTGGACGGCTCTTCGCAACGAGACCGTGCGCTGGCTGAGTGATAAGAACCTTGTGCCAGGCAAAGTGGTGTGCGATAACGGTTGAAAAAACCTGGCCGCACTTAAGATCGGTAGGCTGGAGCACATCCCTTGCCTGGCACATGTCATGAACCTCGTCGTCCAGAAATGTCTTAAGTGCTACCCGGGTCTGGACTGCCTGCTGAAGAAGGCTCGAGGTCTGAGCTCACACTTCCGCCGTTCGCACCCTACTTCGTCCCGCCTGTCTGCGTTGCAGCGTCAGCTCGGCCTCCCCGTCAACTGTCTCATTGTTGACGTGGCATCACGCTGGAATTCCACTCTCCACATGCTCCAGCGATTGTGGCAGCAGCGCAATGCCCTTACGCAGTACGAAGTGACACATGGCCTGACAAGCAGCGGTGCGGACCTCGGGGTGTTGAGCCACCGTGAGTGGAGGCAGGTGAAAGAGCTCTACACCATTTCCCTTTCCAGTTTTGAAGAAGCCACCAAAATGGTCAGTGCAGACAATGCCCTTGTCAGCATGAGCATTGTGGTGACAGACACAGAGCCTTTCTCTCCGTCGAATCCAGAAGGCCCGACAGTTTCACAACTTTCTTTATCGGTCTTCATTAGGCAGTGGTTCGGAGAACATGGCTGGTGCAAGGGGGTGCCTCAGCTCTCAGGGTACATCATCTGAGGCAAGTCATGGCTGTGTTGAAGCTGAGGCGGAGGAGGATGAGGATGAGGTATTCCTAAACACCGATGTTACCGATGTCCCTGCCTTGGAAAGAGGTTGGCACGGATTTGAGGCGGAGGAGGAAGATGAAGAAGATCAGTTTGCTAGTGCCCCTCGACCCAGAGGCTTGGGAAATCAAGGCTCCATCTCTCACATGAGTGCTTGGATGCTCCATTTCCTCCAACATGATCCGCGTATTAAGGCCATCAAACTGAACAACAGTTATGGGTGGCCACCCTCCTGGATCCCGGTTTCAACCAAAACTCGCACTTTCCTTCCCCCCACCCAAAATAGAGTAAAGCAGGAATTGGAGACCTTGCTGATTGATCAACTGGAGACATCTGTTGCGTCTGCTCCACATTCTTCAAATGTCACGGTTGGAACAACAAACAGCGACGTGACAGCAGTAGAGTGCCAAGCAGCCGTAGCGGCAGCAGCGGCAGCAGGCAAGGTGGCAGAAGCCTAATGGGGGACCTCTGGAAATCTTTATTTACCTCCTCACCAACGCATGTAATGCAGGGCACACATACAACACACAGATACCAGCTTAAGATCATAGTGCTCGACTATCTGCGTCTCAACACCGATTTTTGGATGTGTTCCGGACCCAATAGACTTCTGGGTATCCAAAATGGACGAATGGCCCGAGCTGGCTCACCACGCCATAGAGGTGTTGTCCTGCCCAGCAGCCAGCGTCATATCTGAGCGGACCTTCAGCACAGCTGGAGGAGTCATTACAGACAAACGCATCCGGCTTTCGTTTGACTTTCATCAAGATGAATCAGGCATGGATCTCTGATGATGTTGTGGCCCCAATTGCCGAGGTCCCCCGATTAGTTGCCGGTTACTTCACATTCCTCTTCAAACAGAAATGGTCCTCTTTAAAACTTTTTTAAAAAAATGATAATTTCTTTTCTGCAATTTTTATTCTCTTTTCCCAACAGTTCATTTTGCTGGTTTTGCTGTGAGGAGACTGTAAAACACACCAAGGTTTCATGAAAAAAAAACGTATTCCATTTTCTCACTTCATCTTTAGAATTTTTCGCATTGTCAATGGTTTTGGGGTCATGGTGCTGTGAGATACAGCTATAATTATGGTCCTTTGGAACAGAAATGTGGCTTCTAAGTGGCATTTCTCCCTCACAATTTTTTTTTTTTTTTTAATTCTGAAGGACTTTTATTAAAAAACAAAAATGAACACAATAGTGTACAAACATAATCATTAAGAAGGAATTCATACATAAATGATAAATATCAATAATCGAAATTTGCGGGTTTCCACATCAAAATAGCAAAATCAATATATTTTGATACTACAACTGTGATTTAGAACACATGAAAAAGCTATATCAGGGTAATGGACCACTAAAGGCACAGTGCCCACTTATTATGGTAGCAAACATGAACCATTGAAGAAATTATCACAATATATTACAACTACAATGCAACAAACACAAAAACAAAAAAAAAACATTACTCATACAGACAGACTAAAAAAGGAACAAGACATACGAACCATACAAGCAACACTGGGTAGGGGGAGAATAGAAAGGGGGGGAGGGAAGAAGCACAGGAGCTTCCCCAGAGCCGTAGTGGGGCCCACATACTCCCATCAGAATCCCCTCAGCCCCCTCTTCCAAGGACTCAACAAGTAAGAGGAGCTACCGCTAGGAAAGGCAGATCCCCGCCAATACCCAACCAAGACCTCAGCAAGAAATAGAGAGATATAACTGGGTGGTCTTGAAATGGGCCCAGTGAAACCAGGTTCTTTGATGCGCGAACAATTGATCGGGGCTATGAGAACTCATCTCCTCCATTCTCTTCATGGACTCAATCTCTGCATACCATTCTTCCAGTGAGGGAGATGCGGAAGATTTCCACTTACGTGGAATAATGGATTTAGCTGCCTGTAACAGGTAACGGAGGAGGGATTTCTTGAATCTATGGATAGGCATATCAAACATGCAAAGCAACAATGCCTCTGGAGAATCAGGACTGTTACTCCCCTTACTTCCTTGCTTACAACAATGACTGCAACCAGAAGCTCCTAAGCCGGGGCAACCCCACCAATATGTGACATGGTTCCTACTCGCTCCCACACTCCAACATAGATCTGGGACTGTCGGATACCACTTATGTAGAACAGTGGGTACCCTGTACCATCTGGAAAGCAATTTGAAACATGTTTCCTGATATTTAGACGCTATTAAAGCTTTGTGAGTCAATTGGAAACACCTGTGCCACTGAGAGTCGGAGAAAGTGAGTCCCAATTCATTCTCCCAGTGATGGCAAAAGGAGGGAAGTTGAGAGGAAGGAGCGAGAGCAGTAGTTTATAATCACCGAAAGGGGGATGAGGTGGGGTAGAAGGAGCCAGGATCACCTCTCGAAGTCAGTGAGTGGCCTATGCAAGTCCAATGTTGCTTTTCCTTTTTGAAAAAATGGGACAACTGGATGTGCTGGTAAAAGGCCCCTACAGGGAAAATACCTCCCTCAAGGATGTCACTGCACGATTTCAAACGTCCGGCTGCCACAACATGTGAAAAGCGCAAAGGAGAGATTTTTGTTCCTCCCAGGCAAATATCCGCATCTGCTCCAGGGGGAAACTCCGGATGATCAGTAACTGGGACACAGGGACCAGCATTATCGATCAAATTAAAGGATTTCCTATGAGAATAGAGCGTATTCAAGGTGTGTCTCGTGCTAAACGAGACACAAGATTATTATGGGCCGATGGAGTCCAGATCCAGGGAAGCACTGCCACAGACAAAGGGCAAATATCCCCTGTCAGCCTTACCCAAGCCCTCTTGCTATGATCCAGTGCCAAGGCCAGAAACCGTGCATATGCTGCAGCTAAATGATATAACTTGCAATCTGGGAGCCCCACTCCTCTTGCATCTTTTGGTCTAATCAGCACGTCATATGCAATCCCAGGTTTACGGGTCGCCCAAACAAACGTCGAGAAGCACCGTCTAAGGCTCTTCCCAAATGAGGACGGGATGCTGATAAGGATCGTTTGGAATAAGTACAGAAATTTCGGGAGAACCGACATCTTCAGCGCAGCTATCCTAACAAACCAGGAAAGGTCCTTTTTAGCCCAGGCCTCAAGATCTTTAGTTATCTGCCGGATCAGAGGGACGAGATTGTCAGAGAATAATTTGGAAAGATCAGCGGAGATACGTATCCCAAGGTACGAGATGCCTCCCCTCGGCCGTGTGAAAGGGAAGTTCGACTGAAGGAGCTGTTGTTTTCCATTGAGGAGGGGGGGCCAAATTGAAGGGGCTTCAGATTTAGAGGAGTTGATCTTAAAGTTGGACCAACTACCAAATTGCGAGATCACTGCCATCAAGGTCGGGAGCGAGATATGTGGGTTGGTGATATAGACCAAAACGTCATCCGCAAACGCTGAACATTTGTATTCTTGCGCTCCAACATTGATCCCTTTAATATCAGGATTTGCTCTAATGGAAGCCAACAGGTTCTCCATGATTAAAATGAAAAAGAGGGGGACAGCGGGCCCGCCCCTGCCTCGTTACATTGAAAATGGAAAAAAGGGCTCGGAGAGGGATCCATTAACCTTAACACAGCTGAGGGGGACACATACAAGGCTGAGATCTTTGAAAGGAGGTTAGGGCCCAAGCCAATGTGGGCCAAGGTTTGACGGAGAGAAGACCACGATATTCTGTCAAAGGCCTTCTCTGCGTCAAGGGACAGGACCATCAGAGGAGTCTTGTGAGCCCGAGCATGGTGGATAATGTCCAATGTTTTGATCATGTTATCTCGTGCCTCTCTACCAGGTACAAATCCCACCTGGTCGGGGTGCACAAGAGAATCCAATAAGGGGTTGAGCCTGTTTGTTATAAGTTTAGCATACATTTTGATATCGACGTTCAAAAGCGATATCGGGCGATAACTACTGCATGCCTGTGGATCCTTTCCTGGCTTTCCATGACTGCAACATGCGCCAAGGTCGCCTGAGGTGGAAAAGGGGTGTCCGGGAAAATAGCATTAAATGTCGGCAAAAGCATAGGGGCCAACTGGTCGGGAAAAGTCTTCAAGAATTTGGCTGTAAAACCATCAGGACCAGGGCTCTTTCCCCCCAGAAGATCCTTGATCACCAGTTCAATCTCCCGCAGCGAAAAAGGATCTTCCAGCTCCTGGGAGATTGATGGCGGGATCCTGGCACACAGGGACTGATGAGGGAAGACAGATCCTGTAGGAGCGGTAGAAGGGGGGGAAGGTGGTACAATTTGGAATAGAAGTCTTGAAAGGACTTGGCAATGTCGGTGGTACAGTGTACGACATTACCAGCAGGAGTCTTGATAGAGGGAATGTGGGATTGAGCTATGCGAGAGCGGAGGGCCCTAGCTAGCATACGGCCACATTTATTGCCGTATTCGTAAAATTTGCTCCGACAGCACTGAAGCACACCACCCCACGCAGCCTCAAGAAGTCTATTGACCTCCAACCACGCATCCTGCAATTCCCGAAGTACCGCAGAGGAAAGAGCACGTTTATGTATCAGTTCTAGCTGGTGAACTTTAGCCAGCGCCACGGAAAGGGCTGCAGCCCGTCCCCTCTTAAGTCTGGCCCCATGTTTGACCAACACCCCCCTAATCACGCATTTAAGAGCCTCCCACTGAATCGCTGGCGAAGAGGGGTCTCCAGTATGCTGCTCCTGAAATTGCGAGATAGTTCTACTAACATCCGCCACACAGAGAGGTTCCACCAACAGGGACTCATTTAATTTCCAATTCCACACAGGTCGCTGCACAGCCGGGAGTTTGAGGGAGCAATATACTGGGGCGAGGTCCGACCACAATATATTACCAATAGAGGTTGTCGTCACCATTTGCAGAGCCGAGTGCTGAACCAAGATGTAGTCCAAGCGGCTGTACGATCCGTGGGGAGGGGAGAAGAAAGAGTAATCTCTGTCGGCAGGATGCTGTAGCCTCCATACATCACAGTTCTGCAATTGGAGAAATGCCCTTCTCACTTTTTTAATGATGGAACATGACAGGGCCGATTTACCCGCCAAATTATCTAACGTGGGGTCTAGAGTAATATTGAAGTCCCCACAGAGAACAACTGTACCCTTAACCAACGGGATGGCAGTGTCAATAAGACGGTCAAAAAAGGCAGCCTGGGCAATGTTGGGCGCATAGGCATTAATTATGGTGAATATCCGCCCCGCTATAGAGAGAACAAGAATAAGGTAGCGAGCTTCAGGGTCAATTGAGCAGGAAAGGACCTGATGGGCAACAGTACGATGGATTGCTATGGCTACTCCCCTGGATCTGGACTGGTTGAAATTTGCAAAATGCCATGTGGTGTAGTGTCTATTTTTAATATGTGGGGCACTTCCTACTTTAAAATGTGTTTCCTGGAAACAAATTATGTCCGTCTTATGATTATGAAAATGATGCAGTACCTGCGCTCGCTTATCAGGGGTGTTCAAACCTTTGGCATTGAAGAATGCAATGTTGAGAGTCGCCATGAGACCCGCTCGGGGTAGGAGAACCACCTCTCAAAAGGGCAGCAACGGACTACACCACGGGCCTAGGTAGAGAGAAAGAAGAAAAGAAAAGAGGGAAAAAAAAAAAAAGGAGGGAGAGTAGAGAGGGGGGGGAAGAAAACACACAGGGAAGGGATACAAGACAACAGACAAGACACAAGACCCAAAACAATTACACAGAGAACAGAAAAGCAGACTGCACTGGTCTGCGGTTTATCTCAAAGCAAGAACCACAACAAGTGTAACAGAAAACCTGTAGCACCAGGGAGGCCTAGTGCAGGAGTTCCACCTACTGGGGAAAAAGCAGCTTAACCTAGGTACGGGAGAGAGAGGCCTCTGGAAATAGCTATGTCTATATCCGGCAATCAAAGAAGCTGTATCATGGGGAACCCTCACAATTTTTAACAGTGGCTGAGAAGTCATTTTTATAATTTTTTGGATCATGTTGCTGTGAAATACAGCTATACTACAGGCCCTATTATAAAAAATGTGATTTCTAAAAGACATTTGTTCTTCACAATTGTCAAGAGTGGCTCAAGGGTGATGTTTTGAAATTTTTGGGGCATGGTGCTTTCAAAAACAGGAATAGGTAGAACACTGTTAATGGACACATATTGCAAAATGACTTGTTTTTGCAAGATCTTGAGTGAGACAACCCATTTAATACAATTAATAAAAAGAGAAACAAAGACATGGGGGGGATTCCATCCTATATTAAAAATTTGTTTTCTAGAATTAAACTACTAAAAAAACTTGCATGTACAAAATTGGTAGGTTATTCAGAGGACATGGAGTTTGGAGCACGGACAGAGAACAAAGAACAGAGACAATTTCCTCCAACACGTTGAGAAAAACAAGAAAAAAAAAGCCAAGAAAAAGGGCACCTGGATGAAACAGAGTGTCAACCACCAGCATTTCCAAGTGATGCTCAATTGGTCCGCACTCTTGTAGAAGCAGAAATTTCTCAAGCGCTACCCAGGTCTTGACTGTGTACTGAGGAAGGCTAGAGGTTTTAGCTCACACTTCCACTTCCGCACTCTGCTTCAGCACGACTGTTTTCATAGCTGCATCATAAGGGCATTTTTATCGTGTTAATAGATGACGGACGCCAGCCCTGGCTCTCAAGGCACCCACTGTAACTCCGGCCCTGGCAGCTGAACCTGCATGTTAATAGATGACTGACGGCAGCACTGGCTCTCACCATTAGGAGCAATCAGGAGAGCTTCAAATTTCTCTAAAAAATAAGATTTTGAAAAAGGGGATTTCTGTGAGGTTATCTAGTGTCAAAAAGGGCTCCAGGGCTGGACACAAATTGCACAATTTGAGGCTTAAAATTTTCTGGGGCTTGAGTCACTATGGGGTCGAATCATTTGATCTCCAGGGAGTCTGTCCCTAATCACTGAAGAAGGATTTGGAGGAAAAATGAAACCATTGAATTGATTGGCTGAATCAGTCTCAGAAGCCAGGAGGGCAAATGTCTTCTCAACTAAGAAGTGTTTTGGGGATGATTAGGACATTTGTATTACTTATGGGGTGTGCGGACGAATTAACACATCTACACGTGTAAAAAATACCTTTAAATCTGCAGGGAGGGGTTTATGTTGTATGTTATCACACTTGAAAAAAAAAAAGCTAAATGATAATAATGTAAAACTATAAATAAAACTTCTCTAAATAAATTCTGTAAACAAATGTCAGTTACCAAAAAATATCCAAAATGACAGTCACTGTACAAAATAGGATAGTCCCACTTTGTGATCTGTGGGTGAAACAGGTTTAGGGGTCATGCTGTGGTACAGGACAGGTATAGTCATTGTCCAGTGCATCTAAAATGGTGGTTCAAAGACTCCTTTCTTCAGGCACTTTTTAATCTGTGGGTCAGACAGGTTTAGGAGTCATGCCTGGGCTCTCACCGCACCCACTGTAACTCTGGCACTGCTAGCTGAACCTGCGTGATCTACGTTTACAGCCTCACCTGTCTTGATCAGTAATTTCCTCCAACCAACTTGACAGTGGAATGCAGGATTTTCCTGCAGGCCTCATTGACCTACTGGGGACATCTGTTTCGTTTGTTTCACATTCTAATGTCACGGTGGAACAATGTCACTAGTAGAATGGCAAGTACCTGTAGCCGCAGCAATATTGGAAAACGAGTTGTTTTTAATATAATTTATTCCTTATTGCGAAATTTTGTGCTGATGGTCCATAAGGGCACCTGTGCGGGTTTTTGGGTCATGCTGCGTTACAGTATATGGACAGTCCATGTCCATTTCATTACAATACTGCTTCAAAGACTCCTTTTTCCGGCACTTTTTTAATCTGGGGGTCAGGCAGGGTTGGGGGTCTTGCTGCGGTCCAGGACAGGGATAGTCAATGTCCAGTTCAAAGTAAAATGATGGTTCAACTCATACTGCCTTCTGGCACTTTTTAATTTGTGGGTCATGGAGGTTTAAGGGTCAGGCTGTGGTACAAGACGGGGATAGTGAATGGTCTGTGACTTTTTTCTGTGACTCTTGTTGCCTAATTATCTTGCCTAAGATGTAGCACGTATCCATTTGACTGTTGTGGATGTTAATTCCAGCTTCTCCAGCCCTGTTTGGGTGTAAGAATGAAGGTGTTGTTCCTCTCCCATAGACTTTAATGGTCATCGGCGATAATCTGTTATTGACTATCGGAAATCATCATGATTATCGACTCGATAACGATAGTTGACACAATCGCTCATCACTATACATAACCTAAAAGCACCACAAACGAGAGTCTATGAATACAATATATCAAAATCTTTATTAATCCAAAAGCTATTAAAAACATTAAAATAATGAGGTAGACAAAGTCACCAAAACAGGTTGACCATATATCCACGCTAACCATAATGTAAATAGATGAAATTTTAGGTATGTATTAACAGACTGGTGTAATGTACATTATAATGCATATACATTGTTTCTCCTCACCACTCATAAGTGACACTAAACGTAATTGTATACAAATAGTAATGGTCGCTGGAATAACTGGCACCATATACCAATACATTTATGATGTTATAAGGATAACATTTCCAACAATGAAACGCAGCTACAAGAAATGAGCAATATACACCAGAAGCGACAACTGACCCAAGAAGAAGGGTAACCGGTACTACGGTACAACTATTAGCCCCTTTAAACTACGTGTTTTCGACGTTTAAATCCTCATGCTCAGGATGGTGACTAGTGCGCCGGTAATGTTGGTAATTATTGCCCCGGCGCTGTCCCTATATAGAGTTTTGGGCAGCCCGACGTCACTCTCACCTGATGGCTGGATCTAAATGTTGCACTCGAGGCCATTAGCTAAAAGGCTTTTCCCTAAAGTGTGTTCTCTTAGGCTCCCGTATGCTAGACCCACGGTTGTAGTCTCAGACGCTCTTGCTATCTTTTTCCCAGCTCGCGAACCTCATGGCGACCTGCCCATGACGCTTTCCTTCGCCGGTTCGCGCTACGGACCACTGAACGCAGTTAGCCTCGCCTGCCTGACTCTTTCCTGGCCTGTCCCAGCGACTAGCGATTCCGGACTAACCTTTGTTACCGCTTACTGTAATCCCATCACCTCGCTGCATTTGCCTCGACCCAGCGCCACCGCAAGCAATCACGTTCAGGGGGATCGTACCTGGTAGCACTCATGCCGCAGGCAAGTCCATTCCAGCTTCGGCGGCGGGGCTCTGTCGAACCAAACCGGGGCTACTTAGAATTCCGTTCCGTACCTGGCGTGGGCTTAACTATCATCCGGAGTTTTTCTTGCGGTGTTGCCGGTGGATCTCACCTATCCAGCCGTTATCAACAAAAGCTTCATTATTGTAGTAATATCCTAGAAAGGTTCACTTCATGAGTATTCTGTGTTGCTTACCCTTCAGCTGCCATCTTGTTACAGGAGGAGTGGAAATAGGAAGAATATCTCTTCTGCAGATTGTAGTAAATCATCCATACGAAGCTTCACTTGCATGAAATTTTGTGTGGCAGCCTTGCATACGCATCCTTGTTACGTGCCCTATACAGGAGAGTAATTCTTAAGGAATATTCGTCCATCATCATATTGTAGTAATACTCCTAGACTAGTTCACTTCATGAGTTATTTGTGTTGTGCAGCTAGAGTTGGTATGATGGGTGAATTTCTCAAAAAATCTCGAATTCAGTGCGAGCTCAACTTCGGGGACGCTGAACTTTTCCGACTATAAAATAAATTCCGGTCGATATTACTTCGGCACAAATCTGCGTTAAAAAATGCAGCAGCTATTGTCCAGGCTGCACCAGAGCCTGCAGGGTGCTGTAGAATAAGTTGGTGCCATTGACTTAAAATATGCATAGGGAGGCTTGTATAAGGTCTTCATACAATGTTGTGTTTTAGTTATGAGCACGGCACATGACTGCCGTCCGCTCCCTTGAGGTAAAGTCGCTTCAACTATAAAATTGCCCCCTGGGCACTTAAAGGGTTGACAAAACTGACGACAAAAAAACTAGAAGCGGAAAATGTAGCCTGATAAAGTCATAGCTAGTGGCGAAAGCTGGAAAAAAACAAGCTGAGAAGGCTCAGGTGGCAACAGTCAGTGACAGAGTTGGAGGTGACAGGCAGCCCTCACAGCAGGCATGAGGTCAAGCAGTGCAACATGACCATTCTGGAGGTGGCTAAAACACGAGGTAGCGCACAGATGGGGCACATGACTTGTAGCGGGAGGTCACAGGCGCAGCAGCAGTGAGGTCAGGCAAGTGGCAGTCAATGACATTCTATGGAGGCTGGCAAAAACATTAGTAGCCGCAACAGAGTGGTCACAATCACCACATGTGGAGGTCACGACAAGCAGCAGCATGAGATCAGGCAGTGGCAAGCATATGACCATTCTGAGTTGTTCAAAACAGAGAAGTGTAAGGCGCATCAGAGATGGCATCAATCACACAGTGTGGGAGGTCAGCCGTGGTGCGTCATGCAGAAGTGAAGATCAGGCAGTGGCACCAATGACATTCCTGGAGGGCGGCAAAACAGGAGGCGAAGCCCAGAATGGTGGACACAATACTGAGAGGCGAGTCACCTGGCGGGCAGTGGCAAGCATGAGAGGACAGGGCAGTGGCATCAATGACATTCTGGAGGCGGACTAAACAGTATTAAGGCCATTACAGAGTGGCACAATCAAACAGAGTGGAGTGTCTACGGCGGTAGCAGTATGCAGAATACAGGTGCAGTGCACAATGACATTCTGAGGCGCTGCAAAACTGTGATTAGGCCACAGAGTGGCAGTGGGGGGGGGGGGGGCAATCACTTTACAGCTGTAGGAGGTCACGACAGGCAGGGGCAGCATGAGATCGGCAGAGAGCAGTGGCACAATGACATTCTGGAGATGTGGCAAAACAGGAGGAAGGCACAGCAATGGCTACAATGACATGATGAGTGGAGTTCGACAGGCTGGGCAGCAGCATGAGGTCAATCTGCAGTGCACAATGACATCCAGTGTGGAAGGCACGGCTAGCGTCAGCAGCAGGCAGGGCATGAGGTCATGAGAGTGTTGGCACAGATTTACATTCTGGAGGTGGCAAAACTAGGAGGAAGCCAGCAATGAGTGGCACATGATGAGAAGCGGTAAGAGTCACTGGCGGTGCAGGGGCAGGCATGAGAGTCAGAGCAGTGGCACAATATGACACAGTGTGGACGTACATGGCAGGGGCAGCCAACAATGCAGCTAGCATGAAGCGTCAGACAGGGTCTTACAAATGGACACAGTGTGGACTGTCACGGCGGAACACGCAACAGGCAGCAGCATGCATTGAGGAGTACATGAGAGTGGACAAGGCAATGACCAAGTAGTGTTGAGGTGGGTGTGCAATGAGCCAAGTCACCTGGTAAAAGATGGTGGTACGGCAGATGGAGAATACTGGCAGGCAGATGTGTGGCACAGGCGGTAGGCGCATCAGAATAGTGGGCTGAGTGAAGGCGTAGTGTTTGAACCCAGACAGACGCCTAAGGCAATTGGTGTGATGGAATATTCCTGGCGCGACGTTCGGCATTCGCTCTGATTCATTCTGACAAAGGTCATTCGTTCCACATCTTCCATGGACCAAGTGGGTTCTCCTTGGGTAACGATTGGCTGCCCGCCGCGCGTCACTGAACTACCTTCGCGCTCTGAGCCTGATCACTACGGGGCTCGGTCAGTGTGACAGCTCTCTCGACAGCCAACTCGGCAAGGCTAACATTGCGGTGTTCCACATACACATCCAGACTTGGCTTGCCGACAAGGTAATCCAATGGATTCTTGCTAACTGAGGTGGCAGTAGTGCTGTCCAGAAGTATGGCCATCAAATCCTCCAACCATAGTTGAGTTCATAAGGGACTGCTGCATGTTCCTGCTGCGTTCTGCTAGGCGGTGAAGAAGCTGGCTCATCATGACGTCCAGACTGTAGGTTAGCTAACATCCCGAGGGAGCTGGGTACTGCTCCTACCCACCCTCCCCTGCTCAGACTTCGCGTCGCTCGAGCCAGACCGCGCAGTAGTACGTGAGGTGCACTGAGGAACCCCCGGGCGGTGCAGAAACCATTGTCGAGGACGGGCAGATGGGACGGAATGCCAGCACTATAAATCAACGGCCAACTGATTACGGAGGATTATCCCTATTAGTAATTTGGAGTTTTGTCTTGCCCTATCTCGACATGAGGCTGGGAAAGGCTTACAATTTTGAGGACTACGTGAGCGAGGGTCCAATAAGGGTGGAGAGCCTA
Source organism: Phyllomedusa bahiana (assembly GCA_025379985.1). Lineage (NCBI taxonomy): Eukaryota > Metazoa > Chordata > Amphibia > Anura > Hylidae > Phyllomedusa > Phyllomedusa bahiana. The sequence continues at coordinate 5,675 of JAODAL010024025.1, read as the reverse complement.
GAAGGAGTCATCCCCTCTGCCGGAATGCTGACTTAATCAGGCTGTCACTAGGCCAGGCAAATAAGCAATGCTCGGGCGGGCCATCTGGTGCAGCAAGTGACTCGCTGAGGGCTCCGCTGCATCCATTTCCACTGTATACTGGCACGGTGCTTGGGGGTCATCTGCCTCGTCTGTCGCTCATTCATTGTCTCCATTCCACTCCTCCAATTGCTGTGCTCCTGCTCCTACCTCTCTAGTTTCACGTCTGGGGTAGAAAATCCACCGTCATTTCACCTACAATCTTCTGCTCGCAATGTCTCCTCCTCCCTCCTTCATTCAGATCTACGCCTACCTGTGTGTTCATCGGACATCATGTGGCGCTGACGAGATGTAGTCTGGCACATGTCTTCCAGTCCAGCTGCCCAGACATCAGATTTTCTTTTCAGCATTCTGTTCGCAGGACATGAAGTAAAGGTGTCAGTGGAATGACGCTCTTAGATTCATTCACCTCGTAGTTCCGGCGACTCGACAATAAACGTCCGCCACATCCTAACGGAATGGCCTAACTAACAAACGGCGAGGCTGTCAGCATCATGAGCTGCCACTGGCTGACATCAAAGTTACACAGGGGAGTATTTCTGTTGCTGCCTGAATCACGAAAAAAAAAAATCGTTAATGCTTAAAAAGGGGGGGGGGGGGGGGGGGGAATATATATATTTTGAAAAATGGGGGGAGGGAAAAAAGAGGATATTCTAGGTTTCATCACTACCCAATGATTATAAATACATTTTGAAAGCTGGTATTGCTCATGTTTAGTTAATTATCCTATGAATTCACCCTTCATGAATATTTGTGTTGGCGCCTTCAAGGTACACACACCACCATTGTTAAGCACGGAGAATATATCCTCATTTCAATGTTGTAGTATATATCCTATGAAGTTCACTCATGACGATTTTGTTTGCGTCCCATCACAGCGACACCTTAGTTATCATGAAGGTAAATGGAGAAATACTCTCCTCACATTATTGTATTAATATCCTATAAGTTCATGCTATCATGAATAATTTTGTGTCAAGGTAGCGCGCTTCTTTCAAGCCAACAGAACTCGCGCTTGTTACAGAGGTGATGATCTAAAGAAGAGAAACAGATTCTTCAGAGCAAATCCAAATAATATTTGTATGACGCCATAAGGCTGAGCGCTCAATACATGTAGCAGAAGGTATTAATGCATTGCCTAAAATAGACCCTTGACCGAGACAGCTTTTGTCCTGACGACATGAGCAGTGTTTATTAGATTCTCCTGATACTGGATGTAGATCGGAACATAGAATTAAAGATTTTTGTCCATATGAAGCAGTTATAAGAATAGGTTTTCTGCATCAACAGCTGAGCATGAGATAGGACACATAAGTCTCTTTTTTATCAAATTTGGGAATATACTTCCATGGGCCCAGAGTTTATTTATAGACCATGTTCCTGAATATTAGAATAGTATGAGGGACCGAGCACATAAGACGCTGATTGTACCCTCTTCCCAGCTAATGAAGAGACTTATGCAAGACTGATCGACCATCTAGCCAGCGAACACTCTTCAAATACTCCAGCACATGCTCTAGAAGGTCATTACAGAAGATCCTATAGAAAGACTGAGTCTACACGAACAAACTCCTACATAACCTTTGACTTCAAACTGAATGCAGGAACTCGGTCTGATATCATGCTATATTGCATCAAGTAAGTGTCAGTGGAAAGTTTACCATTATTTTTGTAAGGCAAAAAAGCTCTCTATGTACTTTGTTGAGGCTTTCTGAAACTGTACGCTGTATCTCTTCTTAATCTTGTAGCCAGATCCTAGCACCATACAACTGAGTCTAGAGTAGCCTCCTGTCGGCCACAATAATTTGAATAGTGAATGTGAGTTCGAAAATCGACTGGTCTATTGAAGATAAATAAACCCTATGGTTTTTTCAAAAATGTGAAATAAGAATGAAGCTAAACATTCGTCATGTTGACCATATGAGATGAGATGATATCTAATGGCTATATGTCACAAAACGCCGTAATTGTGAGGGCGACATTCTCCTCGCTTGGCAAGTTAAATTAATTTGGGCGCTTCTTAAATCGCGGCGAGATGTGCCGCTTGCATCTTAGGGGTGTGTACAGTAATCGGCATAGACATCTTCATATGAGAACGCATATGATTATTCCAAACGTCAACCTCTCCGCACATTACAATACAATTTGCACATTAGAACGCAAAGGGAGAATAAGTGACCATGTAATGCATGGTCTACATTGTGGCGGCGGGCTCCCGAAACATAAGCTATAGATGATACTGTGCAGTGCAGCAATACATCGTTTTTTGTGAAGCAATCACCCTTAAGTAAGAGAGACCACCATTGGCCTGAATTCAAATGTGGAGTTAACAGCGGTTATCGCAATTCTAGGTACAACATCTGTGACAGAGCAAGTTTTTAAAAACAGATTGAATGAGGTCTTCTCGAAAAAAAATCATGTAGGGACCCCCCGAGTTGACGCTGGGCTAGGCAACTCATGCTGAGATACTTCCCTTTTCAAAGGAAAATAATTGCATCTGTCTAAAGCAGAAAAAAAAAAAAGAATAACCTTGTTTAAGGTGACCCCTGATGAATGTCCTCTGAAATAGACCGAGGCAGAGAAACATAGCCGTCGCACATGTACACTATGGTTACAATAGATAAGCAGTATACGCTAGAAACTCAACTAGTTTTTTTCACTCGCTCCGTTGCTCATTGACATTTATTTTAAATCTTTTATTAAGCATTAGATGCTTCCAGAACATCGCAATAATTATACACTTGAAATCGACTACAAGTGAATATTTACAGAATACAATGACCAACATAGATGTCCAAGGTTCATTGACAATGCCAAACGAGATAGCATTTCGCGAAATGCAATGCTTTTCTATTTTTGCCTCCGCTTACCGACACCCAACATAACAACTGTTACAATGTCTTTAGTAAGGTAATTCTATCAAAGTAAAACATTTGTGATATTATAGAATATACCTTTTGTAATTTATTGAGAAGCATCCAAAAGGTTGCCATCAAGATTGCGATGTATGTGCACACTCTGCATTACTACGCAAATTTAATACGAAACACCAAGTTTAAAGCAAAAATCCAACCTGGGCCTTCGTTTTTGTGATCTCGTGTCTGTTCCGGAGAACCGGAACCATGCCTCTTCCCAACTGTCTAACCTATAGACCAGCTTTCTAAATGCACTTAAAGGGGATGTCTCATGTTGAGAGTTAAGCCTACCTTTGTCCTGTTTTCATTCTCTGATTTTTGAAAACGAGGGCGGGCTTGCATTTTCTTCTAACCCTCTCCCTCCCTTCCCCTAGGTGACGTCATCACTGTGTCCTGCTCGCTCCCGCTGCTTGCAGTAAGCAATGGGAGGCAGAGCTTTCATGATCAAGATAAACAATAGACAATAAATAGTTAGAGGTAACTTCAGGATCAGGACAAAACTTCTAACTCCTGCCTGCATTCCTCCCCAGTGATTTATTTGCATCCACGGAGAGTGGATGAAACAGTTGCGTCCGGCACTTATCTTCTGGGTCATAAAACACATCGTTCTACTGCGAGTAGAGCTATGTGTAACACTTCCACAAAACACCTGCCTGTTACTCTCCCCCTCCCCACATGTGTAAGGCAGTAATAAATCATTAGCAGAGACATTAGCAGCCAGTGCTTCAGCAGTTAACTCGGGTAGGGGAGGAGGGGAGTGACAGGCAGCCAGCTGAATGCCGTAACTCACTGCTCTGTGCGCTCTGTGCTGAGAGCAGGAAGACAGGACAGAGAAGAGAGGGAGTGCGCCTGGGTGAACGAGCGCGCTCCCGCCCCGACCTGTATGAAAAAAAACAGGAGCCGGCAGCCTGTAAGAAAGAACAAGCAGGTCGGTGACCATAGGGACCTGAGCAGGCTCAGGTGCCCCTACAAGAAGAGATATCTGGAAAACAGTGGGACAATGGTAATTTATCTACATTGGAAAGTTGATTGTTTTTTAAAGATCTTTTAAATGAAAACCAATCTTTGTAGTGGAAAACCCCTTTAACCTGCTTTTGTTGACCCGGATTTTTGGTTATATTGACTCAGGCATAAACCATTCTTTTTCCCCAACCCTGTCTTCCGCCGTAAAGGAAAAAGGGCCCAAATCGCAAAAAAAGGAGGATTTCACGTATTTCAGGCCCCGGGAAAAGTAAAAATACATCAATAAGTGCTCCCTTTTCCCAAGCCCCCCCCCCACCTTGATTTTGATGGCGGCCCGTTTTAGATAACTGCCCCCTTCTGCCACCCAAAATCATATTTTATGTTTAACCCCTTAAGGCCCCGCCCGTTTTTGGGCCTTCGACCAGCCCCATTTTTAAAAACGAATGGGTCCTTTATGTGAGAATAACTTTTGACATTTTACCTATCCATGTGATTCAGGATTGTTTTCCGTGCCCCTTGTGCTTTAAATTAGTAAGAAAAATTTTATCCATACAATCCTTGTTTGTTTGTGAAAAATATCAAATTTCATGAAAAATTTGGAAAAATTTGCGTTTTGAAAATTGCAAAATTTTTGCGTGCAAGAAGGAATTTTCACCCAAAATGTTTATAACTGCATCTACCTATTTCCACTATGGTTGGGCATCATTTTTTAAATGTCTTTTTTTTTTTTTAGAATTAGAGGGGGTTAAAACTTAGTAGTAATTTCTCACATTTTCAAGAAAATTTGATATAAATTTTTTTAGGACCATCCGTTCTGATGTGGTTTGGGGGCATGCATGTTAGATACCCCCATAAATGACCCATCTAAGAAACTAGACCCTTAAAGTATTTACAACGGGTTTTGGAATTTTGATAAAACCCCCTTTAGGTTTTTCACAGAAAATTTAAACCCAAAAAGGGGGGTGAAATTTAAAAAAATTTTCACTTTTTTTGAGATTTTAATTTTTTTAAAACCATTATTCAATGGAATACGGTAAAAAGTGATAGGTAAATGAACTTAATTCAATTTTCCCCCCGGTCTGCCGTTTTTTTTAGTATCCCATATGTGGCCCTAGGGATTTTTAGGGTCAAACCCCTAAGCCCAGATAGGAGGAGCACCTACTAACTCTGGGGTCTCATTTTCAATCGATTTTATTTAGGGACCATTTCAGGTTTGGGGACACCCCCAAGGTGCTAAAAAACTTAATAAACCCCTAAAAAAGACCCCCTTTGGAAAAAAAACACCCTTAAGGAAAAATATCCCGGGGGGGATTGAGTTTATAGACCCCAGGTGATTTCAATTTTTTTTTTTTATAAAGGCTGTGAAAATTAAAAAAAATGTTTTCCAATTACTGCAATTTTTGCTTAAATGTTTATATATACAAGGAAAACCGGAAAAAAGAAACCCTAAAAATTTGTTAAGCAAATTTCTTCCCAAATTCGGGGAGTCCCTACTGTGGGTGTAAACTGCTGTTTGGGCGCATGGCAGGGGTATAAGGGAGGGAGTGCTATTTGGGTTTTGGAACGCAAAAATTTTTGGTGGGGCAGTCGCATTTGCAAAGCCCCCCCAATACTGAAAAAGGTGAAACCTTTTAAAAAGTCGCCCCAATTTTGGATTCAACCCCCTCGGGTCTCATCTAAGGGATGTATTCTGCATTTTAGGCAACGGTGTTCTAGTTT
>JAODAL010024024.1:0-61456 GCA_025379985.1 Phyllomedusa bahiana | reverse complement strand
CTGTTTTAAGATTTTCTGGTTTGCTGCGTCAATCAAAATGCTGGGTGCGAAAAAAGTCAAAAAACGAAAAATTTTTTGTTTTCGTTGATAAGGGTTTTTTTGGAAACAAAACCTGTGTGATTACAAGATTGCTGGATTGTAATTTAAGCAAGGTGGATATTAACAGTCGGGTGTAATGGGAAAAAATTAAAAATGAACAAATATCTGAATGTTATGAAATAAAAGTGGAGTTTCACTAAAAAAGGGGACCTGCAGTTACTAGAAATGTTGGTATCCAATATAAGTTCAGGCTGCCCAAATTTTCCGGAAATATTTCAAAGAAACTGTTAATAATAAGATTTCCACTAATGTCTACAAAGTTTTGGTGAATTTATCCAGTGTTCTTTTAGATAGAGTTTTCTGTGTTCCCCCCGGGGGGCCCCCCCGCTCCCCCCCGTAAATTTACAGCGGTGGGTGCGCTTTAAAATTCTTTAGCAATACTTTTAAATCTTCAAATCTCAAAATTAACAAAAATTGGAAGGATCACGCTAAAAGTAGAGGTTTCTTGTGCAGAAAATGGGATAATTTCGTGGCTTTTTGGGCCCACAGGCAGAGCGAGGTCTAGCTATGAGCGTGGAGACCTAAGGTGAACAGAAACCTGTTCTATGAAAAAAGAGGTCATGTGATTTTTCCAGCCAATCGCAACCTTACAATCCCGGTCATGACATCGCACCCAATTCCCCCTGCTTATTCTGTAATCTGATTTGCTGGCTCCCAAAAAAATTCTGGAAGCGCCGAAAAAGGCCGATCTTAATAGATGGGCTAGTTTTAACCTTAATTATGCATGTTTGGAAATTTCGTCACCATAAAAAAACCTTTGCGATTTCAACTTTGTCATAAAATGTCAACATGTGCAAAATTTAAAATTTTTTCAAAATTGTAAAGAAAAAAGATTTTTAGCGACAAAAGAAAGATAACTTTAATAGCCCCCAAAACCCCGTAAAATACAGATTTAGTGTAAAATCCGAAAAAAAAGGTTTTTTTTGCCCCCAAAAGAAAGTAAATTTATTAGCGTAAAATTAAATTTAAAAAAAGCGTATTTTAGTTCCAAAACCCGTAAAAAAAAATTATTTTTAGCCCTAAAATTCATAAAAAACATTTTTAGCGACAAAAGCAAGATAACTTTAGAAGAGCCAAAATCCTTCAAAAATGTATTTTAGCGGCAAAATCCGTACAAAACTTATTTTTGGCAAAAAGGTTTTTTTTAGCGACAAAAGCGAGAAAACTTTAAAAGGGCCCCCAAAAATCCGTTACAAAAACATATTTTAGTGACAAAATCCGTAAAAAAAAAGTTTTTTAGCTAAAAAAATATAAAAAAAAATATTTTTAGCAAAAAAAGGAAGATAACTTTAGAAGATAAACCGTAAAAAAAACTTATTTTTGTGTAGATGCGATAAACTTAATAAGCGCAGAATATGTAAAAAAAAGGATTTTAGCCCAAAAAATCAGTAAAAAAATGGATTCGGGCTGGCCCCAAAACCCGTATAAAAACGTATTTTTAGTTAGAAGCGATTTTAACTTTTTAGCGCCGAATATGTTAAAAAAAGGATTTTAGCGCTAAAATCCGTAAAAAAAAAGGGGGATTCGGGCGAAAAAACCATAAAAAAAATTTAATTTTTTTGTGTTAGAACGAAATTGATTAATAAAGGTTAACCTTTTTTTCACCCAATTTGGTGGGAATTGGGTCTCTGGGGGGTTTTCATTAAAAAAAACGTGGCAAAAAACGCAGCGAAATGCGGGAAAAAAAAACGCCCCAAAAAACATCGGCGCTTTACATAGACTCCTGTAGTAAATTTTTCTGCCGGTTTGGGTTTTTTTTTAAAATGTGCAAAAAGAGGAGCGTAAAAAAAAACGAGCAGAAAAAAAAAAGCTCAGTGTAACGAGGGGGTTTTACATTTTTCTTGGGAGATGATTACAGGTTTTTTTTATGTGCAGTGGAGAAAGAGCCTTAGGAAACAGTGTGACGAGTTTACTGTTTTCTTTTAGCCCCCGCCTCCATTGACACAGGCATCTGTAACTGCGTGGTGGAACTGAGTAAGTAAAATTCAGGCTCCCCTGCACTGGGACTCTCCAGTCAGGAAACTTACAACTGTCATCCATCAAGCTGTCATTTTCAAACTTGGCCGCTTCAGAGCTATCTTAAAGGGGGAGCGCTTTTTTAAAAAACTGAAAAAGGGTTAAAAGCTTTTGGTTTTCCCAATAAGTTTTTTGAGAAAGTGTTTGTATTTTAGTCTTCTGTTACTTCATGAGGTTTGTCTGAAGGTGATAGGTCCTCTTTAAGCCCCAGGCCTGAAAAGTAGTTAATGATCAGAAATTTTTTTAACTTTTTGCTTTCTTGTGTTTCAACAGTTGTAACTTGTTTTTATTTTTTTTAATGAGCAGTTTTTTGCGAGGCCTCTTTTTAAATTCGAGACAAGTTGTACTTTATGGGGGAATTTTTTAACATTTTTTAAATTTTTCCTTTTTTTTTTTTTTACACCATTCACATTTTACACTTAATAACTTGTTAGATTAATGCTACAGGTTATTATGGTCGTGTGGATACCTAATATGTGTAGGGTTTTTTTGTGTGTGTAATGTCTGCACAATTATTTTTTATTATATATTTATTTTATTATTGTTTTTAATTTTTTTTTTACACTTTTTATGTTTTTTTTACTTTTTTTTTTTAAATCCCCTGAAGGGAGAACTGTTTTACATTTTCTTTTTTTACACTTGGTAATGTAAAATTTGCATATTTTATATATTTCTAATACATTATAATCTGTGTCAATCTACACAGGCAGTGAATCAGGAAAAGCACACAGTGTGTATTGGTCAAATGTCTTCATTTCACGACAGCCTGGGGGCTACCCTAGGTCCCCAGAGCTAATGTGCAGCCGTTCCCTGGGCTCTGTCGGGTCACCGGGGGGGTTCCGATCACTCGAACAGAGCAGGGGAAACCCTTTGAATGGCTGCAAACAAAGGGGTTAAAGGACGGATGCGGAAAATTTATCGTCCTGATGCTCGCAGGAGATGGTCTGGTATCAGGGCTGTGTAGTACAGCACCGATCCCAGCGCAGCTGCCGCACCAGGTGCCGCAAACCCCGAAGTCTGCAGCGACGCCAAAAGACGTCGCTGCAGCGAACGAAACCCCCACTAGCTGATTCCCAAAAAACGTTTCGGTTTTAAGGGGTTAAGGTCTAAGACTGATTTGGACTTAAGGACACAGCCCTTTTTTCAAATCTGACGTGTCACTTTTTAATGCTTTTACCTACCCATGTGATTTTGAGATTGTTTACTTTTGGCACATTGTACTTTAAGTTAGTACTACAGTTTGGTCATTACAATCCTTGTTTATTTGTGAAAAATATCACAGTATTATGGAAATTTACCAAACAAGATAGTAAATAATGGACATGTACCATAAGTCTAGTTTATGTTGGCATAATTTTTTAAACATCATTTTACTTTTTAGGACATTAGGCTTTTAAATTTAATAGCAAATGTTAGCATTTTCAAGAAAAATTACAGCACAGACTTTTTTACAGACCAGTTCACGTCTGACATGGCTTTAAAGGGCCCGTGTGTTAGATACCCCCATACATGACTCAATCTAAGAAACTCAACCCTCCAAGGTATTCAAAACACTTAGAAAGTTTGTTAACTCTTTCTATCTGACTATTATCTATATCTCTCCATCTTTTATCTATCTATCTATCTATCTATCTATCTATCTATCTATCTGTCATCTACTATGTTTTATCTATTATCTGTCTATATGCCTACCATCCATCCATCTGTCTATCATCTATGTGTATATCTATTACACTATGTAACATTTTTTTCCCCAGCTTTTGAGTATTATATTATATATACTCATGTCTAAAAAGTTAAGAAAAATTATTTCATTTATTATAGACTTTGCTTCTGTGACCAGGACAACAAAATATTCAGTTTTACTTATTTGCATAGCTAAATCGATAAGGTGCATCATTTCTGTTTGCTCTTCTGAGTCCCCATGTTTTCCTTGAATTTGTCAAGATAAGCATCAAGGATATGTACTTTGAGAGACATCCTACATCCCATTTTTCCAAAGTTCTTTCTCAGAGTCTCAACCAGCTGCACATAGTTCTCATCCTTGTGATTGCCCAGAAACCATGCACCACTGCAACAAAGCTGCTCTAAGTCGCTTTCTCTTTTCTATTCAGCGTCTAAACAAATTCTTCGCTCTCTAGAATCTGCTTAATCTGTGGTCCAATGAAGACACCAGCTTTTACCTTTGCCTCAGACAGCTTAGGAAAGAGACCTTGTAGGTACTTAAAGGCTGCCAATTCTTTATTGAGAGCTGTGACAATCTGTTTTATCAGGCCTAACATAATGTGCAGGGCACTTTCAATGGGCCACCAATGGATCCCACTTCATGTTATTCTTCCCATAGAAAGCTTGCTCCTCTGAAGCCAGTTCCACCTGTGATAGTGCAGAATGGTGTCCCAGCTGTCCCAAAGGCAAAGAAAACAAGGAAACTTTGTAAAACTGCCTTGGAGGCCCATCAGAAATGCTGCCATTTTGAAGCCTATAAGTTTCTCGAGGTCTACGCAACATTGCATGTTTTACATATGTTCTAGAAAACATAGGTTTCAATTTATCAATGTTCTTACCACAAAAGCAAACTTTCTTGGGAACAATTGCCATTTTCTTTCATTTTAGTCATAAGGGATTGGGAAAACACCTTTAGTACCCAAGAACAAACAAAAATATTTAATTTGGTACATAGTGTTATCTACCTAGCTATCTAGCTATCTTGCTGTCTAGCTATCTATTATCTACTTATCTATCGATTTCTCTATTTGTCTCTACAGATCTATCATCTAGCCTAGTCTATGGAAGTTGCCAATAATCTATGGTTTAGCTTGACTATGATATCAGAGCTTTCTGGGTTATCTTTTCTTAGACAGAAGTAAAACCATTGAAAAGCATTGACAAACTTGAAATGACTTTCTGTGCAATGGTATCACGGGGTGTTATCTGTCAAATAAATCTTTGTTACATCTGTAACATTTTGTCACTTTCTATATATAAACTACATTATCCATGTATAGAAACTTCTAGTGATTCTGAGATGCCTGGAAACTTTGCACTCAGTACAAAACATGTTGATGCCCAGAATCTCCTAACATATGTGGTGCCCAAATAAAACGTCCTGTCTGTAGCCTTTTTATGGAAAAGCCTCTGTGGGAGGTAGGTAATGTAGTACATTCTGTAGGGAAGATAACGCTTTGTGAATCAAATCTGTTGTGTTTCTCTAATTTCCCCAGCAGCTTAGTCATTGTGACAGAAATAGATGTAAGTACAACGTGTGACTGGGAGTGCGAGCACACATAACACAGGGATCCTCTTGAGCCCCATAACAACCTTTTTAGAGGTTTACTGGAGTAATGCTTTGTTCTCCCCAACAGCTTGCAAACTATAGAATGAAAACCAAGCTTTTTACTCCTTGCCGGTGAAACAGCTCGACTGCAGCTTAGTTAATCAACTTAGATTTCTGCATTGCACCTGTGCTATTCTTCCAAATGACTGTTACATCTCCTGACTCTCTCTAAAAAGCTTTGGAAAATTACAGAAAACTCAGTGTCTGCACATTGATCACAGCACTCCTACATCTGGGCTTTTCAAATCCTTTTCAAGAGGAATTTTTTTTACAATCTAACTAAACATAATAAAAACATGCAAATGCTATAATAAAAGACTAAACGTCAATATATATGATCAATCTCAATGTGTGTGTATATATATATATATATACATTGAGATTATATACATCACAGTTTAATCTTCTGTTACAGCATTTAAACACACACACACACACACACACACATTATATATATATATATATATATATATATATATATATATATATATATATATATATTATTTCACAAAAGTAAGTACATCTTCCACATTTTTGGAAATAGTGTATTATAGCTTTTCATGGGACAACACTAAAGATATGTCACTTTAATGCAATGTAAAATAGTCAGTGTACAGCTTGTTTGTGTAAATTTACTATGCCCTGAAAAATTACTAGACACACAGCCACCAATGTCTTAACCGCTGGCAAAAAAAGTAAGTACACCTCTAAGTAAAAATGGACAAATTGTGCCCAATTTGCCATTTTCCTCCATGGTATCATGTGACTCGCTAGTGTTAAATGTGGACTCATGTACTCATGTGTGAATGGGGAGCAGGTGAGTTAAATTTGGTGTTATTGTTCTCACACTATCTCATACTGGTCACTGGAAGTTCAACATGGCACCTCATGACAAAAAACTATCTGAAAAAAATGTTTTGGTCTACATGAAGATGGCCCAGGCTATAAGAAAATTGCCACACCCTGAAACTGAGCTGCAGCACAGTGGCCAAGACCATACAGTGGTTTAACAAGACAGGTTCCACTCAGAACAGGTCTCTTCATGGTCGACCAAAGAAGTTGAGTATTTGTACTCAGTGTAATTTCTAGAGATGAGTGCTTCCTCCATTGCTGCAGAAGTAAAAGGGGTTGGAGGTTAGCCTGTCAGTGCTCAGACCATATGCTCACACAGCATCAAATTGGTCTGCATGGCCGTCATCCCAGAAGGACGCACGAGAAATCCTACAAACTGCTGAAGACAAGCAGACCAAGGATATGTATTACTGGAACCATGTCCTGTGATCTGACAAGACCAAGGTAAACTTATTCAGTTCAGATGGTGTCAAGCATGTGTGGTGGCAACCAGATGAGAAGTACAAAGACAACTATGTCTTGCCAACAGTCAAGCATGGTGGCAGGAGTGTCATGGTTTGGAGATGCATGAGTGCTGTGGGAAGCTACAGTTCATTGAGGGAACCATGAATGCCAACATATACTGTGCCATACTGAAGCAGAGCATGATCTCCTCCCTTCAGAAACTCGGCCGCAAGGCAGTATTTCATCATGATAATGACTCCAAACACACCTCCAAGATGACAAGTGCCTTGCTAAAGAAAATGAGGGTAAAGGTGCTGGCCAAAATCCTATTGAGCATCTGTGGGGCATCTTTAAACAGAGGGTGGAGGACCGCAAGGTTTCTAACATCCCCCAGTTCTGTGATGTTGTCATGGAGGAGTAGAAGAGGATTCAAGTGGCAACCTGTGTAGCTCTAGTGAACTCCATGCTGGTGATTCCCCCCGAGGCTCTTGAATACCGGCACCGGTCTGTGGTGCAGCTTCAGGAACTGCAGTGATCGCATACGCGACCAGATCCCTGTGCTAGGGGGCCTGCAGGCCCCCCTCGCTACACGACTGCATGGCTGGGTCACATAGACCCAGCCATGCAGAGATCACAGCTGCCTGCCCACTGCGGTGGTGACGTCATTGCGCCACCTGCTTCGCAGCCTGTGTCCCAGAGTGGGCGAGAGATGAGAAGAGGAAGGAGGGGTGATAGGTGATTTTTAAATTTTTTTTAATATGTGCTTCCTAATGTACTATATGGACTCCCTAACATACAATATGGGCTACCGAAAGTACTATATGTGCTTCCTAACATACCATATGGGCATCCTAACAGACTATATGGACTCCCTAATGTACTATATGGGCTCCCTAACATACTATATGGACACCCTAACACACTATATGGACTCCCTAACATACTATATTGGCTCCCTAACATACTATTTACCTGTATTTTGAGAGTACCTATATACCTATCCACTGTGGGAGGTCTATATACTTACCTTTCCTACTGGGAGGCTTGTATAGCTACCTAATGGGGGCCTATTTATTTCCATGCCCCTTATCTGACTTTTTAACTTCAAATTTTTAGGGTCTAACATACTTAAAAAGAACATCTACCTAAGTGCTTGTCCACTATATGGGGTGTGGACCTACCTACTGGTGGCACAAATGGGGGCCCCATAATTGGCTGGTGGCAGTTTTACTGTTTGTGGTACAATTACTGTGTGGGGCATCAAAGGGGGAACTTTTACTATTTGTGCTTTATGGATGGAGAGTTTGTACAGAGGTGGGAAGGGCTGGAAAAGAGAGGAGTCTAAGATGTTTTTGTGGTAAATCCTACAGGGATTTGCAGTGGCTAGGAGAAGATGTCATTGCGTTCTGTACCAGATGGAGAAAAAAAAGGGAGGAGAACGACTCATCAGAGAAGACTTTAATTGAGGTTTGGTCCAGATGGAGAATATTTCCATTTTCTTTTAGGGGTGTACTCACTTTTGTTGCCAGCTGTTTAGATATTGATTAGGGATGAGCAAATCGATTCTAACGAAGTGGAATTCATTTCAAATTTCAGGAAAAATTTGATCCTAAATTAAGCCGAATTTCCTTGAGATTTGTGGTAACGAATCTAAAATGGCCAGGAGCACATGGCGTGACATTGGGCAAAGAACTATGGGAGAAAGAAAGGAACGCCCACGCCATGACATGCAGACATACAGCCATTCAGCAGCCAGCCAGCTTCTGTGATGTCACAGCCCTATAAATAGGGCAGCCATTTTACATTCTGTCACTGCCACTGTGTCTCTTAAGTACATGGATCTCTCTGCAGCAGCACTAGATTGCACTCTGTGCCAAATACTTGCAATTTTACAGTTACTGGGGTAAAATACCTTTTAGCTACACAGTATGAGTGTGAATCATATACACACATGTTTCTGAACCAGTTTTTTATTTTGGGATTATTGCTCTCTTTGCCAAAGACTTACCTTTTCACTTATTGTAGTGAACTATCTTTGAAATACAGTGTGTGTATTTCTCACAGCAGCCAGAAGAGGTAGAGGGAGATGAAGAGGATGAAGCAGATGTCCCAGACATACCGTGGCATTATGCAGCAGAGTTATAGGCAGGGAGTCCCTCACAGTCACTTGCGCATATGGCCTGCTGATTTGCCTGCGTAGTGAAAGCTGAATAGTCACCATCCGGCAGAAGGATCCCTTCTGGCTCTCCACCCTCTTGGACCCTCTCTATTGGTCTAAAATGGGGGCCTTTTCTTCACCTGCCGAGAGGGAGGACAAACTCAAGTACTATAAAGATATCCATTGCAGTCAGTTGGCCGCTTCCTATCTGCGCCATCATCCATCCTCTTGCAGGTCTGACCGGGGGGGTTGATCAACACCCATGTACCACTGCAACTGCTGCTGGGGAGAGGGTTTGGGGGGTAGGAGCAGTACCAGCTCCTACCCGAGTCTGGAGTCATTGATGAGCAACTTTCTTCACCCGCCTAGTGAGGAAGGTACTCCTTCCAACAGCACCTGTAGCAGACCCTGAACCAACAGGTGGTGGCTTACTTGGACAGCACCCTGCCACCCCACATTGAAAATCTGCTGGACTACTGGGCAGCCAAACTGGATTTGTGGTTGTAACTTGCCGAGTTTGCACTGGAGAAGCTGTCCTGCCCGGCCAGAAGTGTTGCATCAGAGCGGGTGTTCAGTGAAGGGGGGGCCATAGTTACCCCAAGGAGAACAAGGCTCAGCCAGGATTTCCACACACCAATGCCTGATGCCTCAGATTAGATCAGCCATGCCGCCTCAAACAAACATTCACAAATGAGTCTGGATTCTTCTGGCTACCTGCCTCAGCTACTATTCTGATGCTGCCACCTGCCTGATGCGACACATCTTCTGCCACTTGCTCCTTCTACCACCCACCTTCATTACCAGGAACTGGTATTGCCACCAAGCTCACCACTCTTCACTGGGCCATTATGTAGCCTTCTGATGCTGCAGTCACCTCACCACTCAGGTCTCCTCATGCTACTGCTGTCATCTCCAGGCTATGTCACCATGTCACTCTCTGGATTGATGCTGCTGCTGCCGCCACTTCCTCGTTGTGTCACCTAGCTGCCGCCACCTCAAAATTATGTCATCGTTTCACTGTCTGGCCTGATGCTGCTGCTGTTGCCGCCGCCAACTCCACACTGTGTAATTGTGCCAATCTGTGGCCTACTCATGCTGCTGCCACCTCCACAATCTGGCATTGTGCCACTCTGTGGCCTACTCATGCTGCTGCCACCTCCACAATCTGTCATTGTGCCACTCTGTGGCCTACTCATGTTGCTACAACCTCTATACTGTGTCATTGTGCCACTCAGTTGCTTACCCATGCTGCCGCCACCTCCACAATCTGTCATTGTGCCACTCTGTGGCCTACTCATGTTGCTACAACCTCTAAACTGTGTAATTGTGCCACTTGTGGCCTCCTCATGCTGCTGCCAACTGACCACTCTCTCACTCGACCACCCTGTGGTTTCCTAATGCTGTTTCCACCCTCCACCAGTCTATGCTGTTGCCACTATGTTTGGTTTTCCCCTTCTTTTAATCTGTCAGAAGGAATGAAAAGGACAAATACAACCAATTGTGTCTTCGGAGACGTACGGCCAGTATGATATGGTGCTTTGTTTGCATCAGGATTGTCTGATGATTAGGTAGCCAAAAGCAGGAGTGTATACAAAACACAGACATACTTGTCATCTCTTATTTGGATCAACTCCTGTTTCTTTTTGGCTTTAGCAATACTGATGGATTATTGAAGGATTGAACGCGGACACTGACAGATCAAAGGAAGGGCAAAATGATCAGTGACGTCAATGCAAAATTACTACCCACACCCTCTCCACTCTTTCGGGGGTGGGGCTCTACATGTATCAATGTTTAACAGAACAGGTTCTGTCATAATCTGTGGAATCATCTGTTACAAATTTACTGTTTGGCCCAGAGAACAATATCCCAAAATAATATCCGTATTTCAAAGTTTTTTTTTAGAAAAGTTATTTGTCAATATTACTGTTGAAACCCTCTCCACTCTTTCGGGGGTTGGGGGGTGGCTCTGCATGTATCAGAGTTTAACAGGCTCACTGCAGTCAGGAAATAGCTCTTTTTAATGCGATTTGCTGCAAATAAATCGGGAACGAAAAAATTTTTGAGAAATTCGCTCATCTCTAATATTGATGGCTGTGTGTTGAGTTATTTTGAGGGCACACCATATATACACTGTTATACAAGCTGTACACTGACTACTTTACATTGTATAAAAATGTCATATCTTTAGTTTTGACCCATGAAAAGATAAAATATAAAATGTATGAAATGTAAGGTGTATACTCACTTTTGTGAGATACTATATATGGTAAGCAGAAATGATTGTGTGTTAGAACATACTTGGCAAACTGTAAATGAGGGTTTCATGTAAATTCTTCATGAAGCATGCCCATTTTGCATGCTACACTCCTTTTAACATGCCACACCCATTTCTACATTCTACACCCCTTTATATGCCACACCCCTTTTACGCACTTACTGATATTAGCTTTCCTATGATAGTAAAGCTTATTGACCGCTGGAGATGGAAGTGGCATCACTCAGATTTCCTGGATTCTGGAGAAGGGCTGGGTGATATAGGGCTGGAGTCATATCTTTCCTTTTTTACTGAGAATATGCAGTAATGCAAGATACGAGAAACCCTAAGTGCTGTGAGACAGGGAGCAGGCTTACGGTTTGTAAGTACACCGACCTGAAGCATTCAGAATAACATAATTGTATAGATTGTATCATTATATATATGGCAGAACCTATTACATGTATATTTTTAATTTTTTTATAACAAACTGGGAAACTATTTTTATTGGATCAACAGTTTTTTTTAATTTATTATATACTCTGTTATATCATTTTTCAGCTGTATTTTTACTTTTTTGTGTGTATTTTGTTTTTACCTTTTTTGTCCAATTATAGGACTAAACTTGAAGATCGCTTGATTGCATTCATAATAATTCATTACTGTGTTGCTATCTATTATGCCTATGACAGGCAGCCTTTTAGACCCATTCTCGGGCAGAACCTAACAGACTTTATATATGGTAGACCTGGCAGCCTTTGGCTCACATGGCAAATCATAAGCACTCTGCAATCGCGTTTGTGGGGTGCCGATGGTTAGACAGAGGGAGCCCCTTCATCTGTTATCAACATAGATCCCACAGTTCTTACTGACTGCGACATCTATGGGGTTAACTGGGCAGAATTAGAGCTAACTTTGATTCCAGACACTGCAGAAGAAGCTCAAATGTACGCTACAGCGGTCCTCTTCTGCTAATGGTATGGGCACAACTTTGAAGCTCGCACCATTTGAGTGCCTCC
Source organism: Phyllomedusa bahiana (assembly GCA_025379985.1). Lineage (NCBI taxonomy): Eukaryota > Metazoa > Chordata > Amphibia > Anura > Hylidae > Phyllomedusa > Phyllomedusa bahiana. Next base: position 49,277 of record JAODAL010024024.1, on the reverse strand, counting down.
CAGGAGACTTAACTCTTTTGACAGCCAGAAGAGTTGGCAAGTATGTGTTGGAATCAGGGCAATCCCAGGCAGATGCCAAGACTCCACTAGTTTTTAACCCCTTATCGACATTTGACGTACCCATACGTCAGGTAGGGGTTCCCGCAAATTGACGTATGGGTACGTCATGGCAATCTTGCACGCTCACAAGCGGAGCTCGCAAGATCGCAGCATGGAGCCAGCGGTATATTACCGCTGGCATCAAGCCACATCCCCCACAGCCGGAGTGAGCTCCGGCCGTGGGGAATTAACCCATCCATGTCGCGACCTATCATGGTCGCGACTTTGAAGCTGCAGGCGGCAGGAGTGAGTTCCTGCTGCCCGTGATCCGGCGCAGTGAGCGGCGCAGTCGCGCTCACTGATCTACTCACCCGGCAGCCCGGATGCTGAATGACAGCATTCGGGTTGTCTGGTGACGTCAGTATGCCCACAATGTATTGTGGGCATCGTGACTGACAGTTGCCATGGAGACCAGAAGATAGCGATTCATAAATATTGTAATAAAAACACTTAAAAAAAAAAAAATTGTACTTCCACATAAAAAACTATAAAAATGGGTATCATCGTAATCGTCTCAACCCACAGAGTAAGGCTGACTTGTCACGGATACTGCACGGTGAGCGTTATTAAAATAAAAATTAAAAAACACTGCTAGGATTGTAGTATTTTCTTTACCCTGCCTTCCAAAAAAGCGGATTTAAAAGCGATCATAAAGTCTTGTCCTCCCAAAAATTATGCCAATAAAAACGTCAACTCATCCAACAAAAAAAGTCCCTACACAGCTCTGGAAACAGAAAAATAAAAAAGTTATAGCTCTCAGACTATGGTGATGGAAAAAGGTGTTTTCCTTTTGGAATAAAAGTGTTTTTATTGTGTAAAAGCTGTAAAACATTAAAAAATATACAACTTTGGTATCGCTGTAATCGTATCAACCTGCTGAGTGAAACTAGCATGTCATTTATACCGCACGGTGACCGCTGTAAAAAATAAAAATAAAAAACACTACCAGGATTGCGGTATTTTGTTCAAAATGCCTCACAAAACCATAATAAAAAGTGATCAAAGCATCATATGCACCCCATAATGGCACCAATAAAAACATCAACTCATCTCGTAAAAAACAAGCCCATAAACAGCTCCGTATACAAAGAATTAAAAAAATTATGGCTGTCAGAATAGGACAACATTAGTGGTGAGCGATTACGTTGACTATCGCCATCGGTCGATGGTCGATAGTCGGCCATCATCGACAAGATATTCAAATGGTCGATGATAGATTATCACCGATGACCATTAAAGTCTATGGGAGAGCAACAACACCTTCACTCTTATACCCAAACAGGGCTGGAGAAGCTGGAATTAAAATCCACAACAGTCAAATGGATACGTGCTACATCTTAGGCAACACACTTAGGTTTAAAAAGCCACAGAAAAAAAAGTCACACACCCATTCACTATCCCTGTCTTGTACCACAGCATGCCCCTTTAAAAACCTGCATCACCCACAAATTAAAAAGTGCCAGAAGGCAGTATGATTTGAACCATCATTTTACTTGAACTGGACATTGAATATCCCTGTCCTGGAACGCAGCATGAGCCCCAAACCTGCATGACCCCAGATTAAAAAGTGCCGAAAAAAGGAGTCTTTCAACCACCATTTTAGTTGAACTGGACATTGACTATATCTGTTGTGTACCGCAGAATGACCATTAAACCTGTCTGACCCACAGATTAAAAAGTGCTGGAAAAAGGAGTCTTTCAAACACCATGTTAGTTTCACTGGTCATATACTGTCCCTTTCCTGGGTAGCGCTTGCCCCTCCGTATGAGTGCGGACCAATTGAGCTTCACTTGGAAATACTGGTGGTTAACGCTCCTGTTCCACCCAGGTGCCCTTTTACTTGGCATTCTTTTTTCTCATTTTACTCAACGTGCTGGAGGAAATTTTCTCTGTACTTTATTCTCTGTCCGTGCTCCATACTCCATGTCCTCTGAATAAACTACATCTGGTCAAGTTTTCCTGTACCTCCCTTGTACAATTCAGAGGAATTTTTTTAACATCTATTTTTTACATGAAATTTTTTTAGTAGTTTAATTCTAGAAAACATATTTTTAAAATAGGATGGAATCCCACCATGTCTTTGTTTCTCTTTTTTAATTGTATTAAATGGGTTGTCTCAATACAGGGATTGATAGCTATGTTAAAGATCTTGCAAAAACAAGTAATTTTGCAATATGTGTCCATTAACAGTGTCCTACCTATTCCTGTTTCTGACAGCACCATCACCCTTGAGCCCTCTTGACAATTGTGAAGAAAAAAATGTCTGTTAGAAACAACTTTTTTTTTTATAATAGGACCTGTAGTATAGCTGCATGTCACAGCAAAATGCCCCCAAAAATTCAAAGCATAAACCCTTGAGCCAACTTGGGAAAATTTTGTGAAGAACAAATGTCTGTGAGAAACAACATTTTTTTTATAATAGGACCGGTAGTATAGCTGCATGTCACAGCAAAATGCCCCCGAAAATGAAAAGCATGACCCTTGAGCCACTTTGGACAATTGTGAAGAACAAATGTCTGTTAGAAACAACATTTTTTTATACTAGGACCTGTAGTATTGCTGCATTTCAAAGCAGCATGACCCAAAAAATTATAAAAATGACTTCTCAGCCACTGTTAAAAATTGTGAGGGAGAAATGCCACTTAGAAGCCACATTTCTGTTCCAAAGGACCATGATTATAGCTTTATTTCACAGCAACATGACCCCAAAAAATTATAAATATGACTTCTCAGCCACTATTAAAAATTGTGAGGGAGAAATGCCACTTAAAAGCCACATTTCTGTTCCAAAGGACCATGATTATTGCTGTATCTCACAGCAACATGACCTCAAAACCATTGACAATGCAAAAACTTCTAAAGATAAAGTGAGTAAATGGAATACGGTGTTGTCATGAAACCTTGCTGTCTTTTACAGTCTCCTCACAGCAAAACCAGCAAAATGAACTGTTGGGAAAAGAGAATAAAAATTGCAGTAAGAAATGATCATTTTAAAAATAAGTTTTCAAGAGGACTATTTCTGTTTGAAGAGGAATGTGAAGTAGACCGGCAACTAATCGGTGACCTCGGCAATTGGGGCCACAACATCATCAGAGATCCATGCCTGATTCATCTTGATGAAAGTCAAACGATCCACATTATCTGTGGAAAGCCGGATGCGTTTGTCTGTAATGACTCCTCCAGCTGTGCTGAAGGTCCGCTCAGATATGACCCTGGCTACTGGGCAGGACAACACCTCTATGGCGTGGCGAGCGAGCTCGGGCCATTCCTCCATTTTGGATACCCAGAAGTCTATTGGGTCCGGAACACATACAAAAACATCGGTGTTGAGACGCAGATAGTCGTGCACCATGATCTTAAGCTGGTCTCTGTGTGTTGGATGTGTGCCCTGCATTGCATGCGTTGGTGAGGTGGTAAATAAAGATTGCCAGAGGTCACCCATTAGGCTTCTGCCACCTTGCCTGCTGCTGCTGCCGCTACAGCTACTTGGCACTCTACTGCTGTCACGTCGCTGATGTTGTTCCACCGTGACATTTGAAGAACGTGAATCAGACGCAACAGATGTCTCCAGTTGATCAATCAGCAAGGTCTCCATTTCCTGCATTTTACTCTCTATTTGGGTGGGTTGGAGGAAAGTGCTGAGTTTTGTTTTGTACCGGGGATCCAGGAGGGTGGCCACCAGGAAAATGTTGTTCATTTTGATGGCCTTAATGCGAGGATCATGTTGGAGGAAATGGAGCATCCAAGCACTCATGTGAGAGATGGACCTTGATTTCCAAAGCCTCTGGGTCGAGGGGCACTAGCAAACTGATCTTCCTCATCTTCCTCCTCCACCTCAAATTTGCGTCAACCTCTTTCCAAGGCAGGGACGTCGGTAACGTCAGTGTCTAGGAATACCTCCTCCTCCTCCGCCTCCTACGGCACAGCTTCAACACAGCCCTGACTTGCCTCAGATGATGCACCCTGAGAGCTGATGCGCCGCCTTGCACTAGCCCTGGACCCCGAACCACTGGCCTAATGAGTCCCGATAAAATTGAGAAACTGTTGGGCCTTCTGGATTCGACGGAGAGAAAGGCTCCGTGTCCGCATCTGTGTCCGTCTCCTCTTCCGTCGCTGGCGGGACCTGTTGTTTCAGAGTGTCCAACGATCGTTCCAGAACTAAGATAACCACAAAAGCTCATGCTGACAAGGGCATTGTCGCACTGACCATTTTGGTGGCTTCTTCAAAACTGGCAAGGATGGTGCAGAGCTCTTTCACCTGCCTCCACTCTCGGTGGCTCAACACCCCGAGGTCCGCACCGCTGCTTGTCAGGCCATGTGTCACTTCATACTGCGTAATGGCATTGCGCTGCTGCCACAATCGCTGGAGCAAGTGGAGGATGGAATTCCAGCGTGTTGCCACGTCAACAATGAGATGGTTGTCGGGGAGGATGAGCTGACGCTGCAACGCAGCCAGGCGGGACGAAGCAGGGTGCGAACGGCGGAAGTGCGAACTTAGACTTCGAGCTTTTCCTCAGCAGGCAGCCCAGACCCGGGTAGCTCTTTAGAAATTTCTGGACGACAAGGTTCATGACATGTGCCAGGCAAGGGACGTGCTCCAGCCTACCGATCTTAAGGGCGGCCAGCAGATTTCGCCCGTTGGCACCCAGCCAGCGCTCGGTCTCGTTATGGAGAGCCGTCCACAGCTCCTGACCTGTGTGTGGACGGTCTGCAAGACAGATTAATTTCAACACGGCCTGGTTTCTCTGGGCCCGTGATGCCACCAGAGGACCTTTGGGGGAAAGAGCCCTGCACCATCCCTGCGGTTTTGAAGAGCGTGCGCCGAGCCTGAGAGCCACCGTCATGACCAGAGACATCCACCCAGCTCACCCAGTGAGCTGTCACAGAGATATAGCGGCCTTGGCCGTGCTTACTAGTCCATGTGTCGGTGGTGAGATGGACTTTTCCGGACACAGATGCAGACAACGCGCTTGAAAGTTTAGATGACACGTGGCTGGCCAGGGCAGGGACGTCTTTTCTGGCAAAGAAATGCCTGTTTGGCACCTGGTATTGGGGGCAGGCAAGGGCCATGAAATGGCGGAACCCATCTGTGTCCACCAGACAATAAGGCAACATTTCCAAGGCCAAAAGCCTGGCAATGCCGACATTCAGGCTTTTGGCTTTGGGATGGTTTGGGTTAAAGTGTTTCTTCTGCTCCCAAACCTGGAAGACAGAAGGCTGGCTGCTAGACTGGCCGCTGTACGGCGTGCAGGTCGTCAAACTGGCGGAAGGAGAAGGGGTAGGATGGGTCTCTGGTGGTGCTGATGGTACTCGGGCGACGGTGGAGGCTGAAGCGGAGGCTGATCCCTGATCATGACTCTGAGAGACATGGGCAGCTGAGGAACGCTTGGTGGTGGTGGAGGAGGAGGAGGCGGAGACAGAGGGTGTGACAGTGGTTGGAGGCCCGGCGTCGGTCTGGCCTTTTTTGGCCAAGTGTTTCTTCCATTTCAACTCATGCATTCGCTGCATGTGACTAGACATGTTGGTGGTGACTACTAAATTGCTGCATTCAAATTTAACTACAAAGTAGCTCTATGAACAAAGCTTGACTGACCAAAAGTGAAAAAAACACCTGTCTGAAATGTATACGGGATAATAAAAGGTATTTTTTGGCACCTATCAATTCACCTGTGGTGACTACTAAATTGCTGTATTCAAATTTAACTACAAAGTAGCTCTATGAACAAAGCTTGACTGACCAAAAGTGAAAAAAAACACCTGTCTGAAATGTATACGGATATTAAAAGGTATTTTTGGCACCTTTCAATTCACCTGTGGTGACTACAAAATTGCTGTATTCACATTTAAGTGCAAGGTGCCTCAATGAACAAAGCTGTAGTGCGCCAAAGTGAAAAAACACGTATCTGAAATGTATTCGGATATTAAAAGGTATTTTTGGCACCTTTCAATTCACCTGTGGTGACTACAAAATTGCTGTATTCACATTTAAGTGCAAGGTGCCTCAATGAACAAAGCTGTAGTGCGCCAAAGTGAAAAAACACGTATCTGAAATGTATTAGGATAATAAAGGTATTTTTGGCACCTTTAAATTCACCTGTGGTGCCTACAAAATTGCTGTATTCACACTGAAGTGCAAGGTGCCTCAATGAACAAAGCTGTAGTGCGCCAAAGTGAAAAAACACGTATCTGAATTGTATTCGGATAATAAAAGGTATTTTTGGCACCTTTCATTTTACCTGTGGTGACTACAAAATTGCTGTATTCACATTTAAGTGCAAGGTGCCTCAATGAACAAAGCTGTACTGCGCCAAAGTGAAAAAAAACACGTATCTGAAATGTATTCGGATAATAAAAGGTATTTTTGGCACCTATCAACCTGTGCTGACTACAAAATTGCTGGATTCTAATTTAACTGCAAGGTGGCTATATTAACAAAGCTGGAATGGGCAAAATTGAAAAAGAACACCTATCTGAAATGTATACTGATAATAAAAGTGGAGTTTTGCAGCTAAACAAAGAGACCTGCAGTTACTAGAAAAGATGTGTATCCTAATATAAGTTCAGGCTGCCCAATATCCAGGAAATATTTCAATAGAAAACTGTTAATAATAAAGCTATTGCAGTGCAATGTCTACACTAAGTCTTGGTGAACTATATCCAGTATTCTTTATAGAGCTTGTCTGTGTTCGCCCGCGGCCCCCCCCCCCCCGCTCCACCCCATGACTTTACAGCGGTAGATGCTCCTTTAAAATTCTCTACCTAACTACATCAAATCTCTGATCTAACTAAGTTGTAAGGATCACAGCTAACAGTAGAGCTTTCTCTGTGAAGAAATAGAATAATTTCGCTGAGCTGTTTGGACACAGGCAGAGCGCACGTCCTACTGCTATGAGACGCTGACAGACACTGATCATGAACAGGAAGGGCTGTTCTATGTAAAACGAGGTCATGTGATTTTTCCAGCCAATCGCAACCATACACATCCCAGTCATGACGTCGCACACACATCTCACCCTGCTCTATTCTGTAAGCTGATTTGCTGGCCGCCAAGATGACAGGAAGCGCCGAAAATGGCGCAATCTTAATAGATGATGCACAGATTTTAACCTAAATTATCGCATGATCTAAAAATTTCGATCAACATAAAAACTGTGCCGATTTCAACTTTGTCGATAATATTCGCTCAACACTAGACAACATAAAAACACAATTTTTTATTGACCTATTTCTAGTGTGTAAAAGTAATAAAACATAAAAAACTATGTAAAATGTATATCATTGTAATTGTACCGACCCCCATAGAAAAGTTATCCTGTCATTTATCCCATACAGCGAATACTGTAAATATGAAGCCCCAAAACAATGACGGAACTACGTTTTTCCCTTGCATTTTCATGGACCAATGCTAAAAAAAACTACGGAACAATTGTGTGCCCAAAATGCAAAATACACCCCTAGATGAGATCCCTGAGGGATGTTGAATCCAAAATGGGGTAACTTCTGGAAGGTTTCACCTGTTCTAGTACTTTGGGGGCTTTGCAAATGCAACATGGTCCCACCAAAATCTGTGCTCCAAAAGTCAAATAACACTCCCTCCCTTGTATACCCTGCCATGCTCCAAAACAGCAGTTTACACACGACATGTAGGGTATTGCCGAAATTGGAAGAAATTGCGTAACACAAATTGGGGGGATTTTTTTCCAGGAATCCTTGTAGAAATTAAAAATTTTCAGCTAAAATTGCAGATTATTGGAAAAAATATATATTTTTTTATTTTCAGAGCCTAACGCTAAAAAAAATTGTAAAACACCTGTGGGGTCGATACACTCACTGCACCTCTGGATATATTCCTATAAGGGGTGTAGTTTCCAATATGGGTTAAGTTATGGCACGTCAGGTTGTCCGCAAACCTGAAATGGCCCTGTCATGATCATGCCTGACAGAACCTCAGCTTTGGGCTCTGTTCGCCGGCCACGGCCGTTGCGACGGAAGCCCTGGTTTCTTACTTGATGTTTTGTATTGTATTCACTAAGTGTGAACTGTGTTCTCCTCGCTCCTTGCTTGATTGATTCCTGGCCCACGCCCTGGCCAGGAATCCTCCAGCACTCTTGGAGTTAATGAGTTTCTCCTGTTTGATTGACAACCTTCTGTTCCTATCCAGCCTTGTGTTTCTTTCCACCTATGACCTCAATCCTGCCTCCCTTGGTTCCCTATATTAAGGTTCATTTCACCTTCATCATTGCCTGCTATAGTGGTCTTCTGCCTGTAGCTAGCCTTGACTTTATGCTGTCCTTTCTGTTACCTGACCCTGCTGTGCTTCTGACCATTCTCTCTCCTAGTGATTTGGTACTGTTGCGCCCGACCGGTATTGACCTTTGGCTTGGACCCCGGTTTTACTCTTCTGTCTCACGTCTCTGTACCGCGTTACCCGTACTGTTGCCGACTTTGGACCGCCTGACCACGCTTATTGTTCTGTGTCTGTTTGTCCCGTCTGTGTCACACGTATATCAGTGCAGCGATCAGTCTTCTGGTTGGGGCCGACCTATTAAGGAGTCGGGTTCCCCAAAAGGCAGGGACAGGGGCTGGGATCAGAGTCAGGGCCCACTTGTCTGTGTCTGTGCATGTGTCCCTGACCGGTCCCTGACATTATAGCAGGCCCTTACCCTAATCAACTCCCCCGGCGGTTTAATATGAGTACCGACTTGTCGGTCACCGACCGCCTGGAAGAGTTGACAACTCAGTTTCAGGGCATGGCGGGGCTTATTAACCAAATCTCGCAACGTCTGGATGCCATAGCTACCCCGGCACCCAGTCTTGCCGCCCCTTCTGTGTCCATACCTGCCCCTGTGTTTGTGAATCCTAGCGTCCGTTACAAATCCAAGAGTGTTGCCGGACGCTTTGATGGAAACCCCCGACAGGTTCCGAAAATTTCAGGGAAACCCGTCACCTGTTTTCCGCTTCAATTTTTTTTTTCCCCCTGAAGCCCAAAAGTGCAGTTGTGGTGCTCTCCTCCAGGGGCCCCCCTCAGGGTTGGGCTTTAGCTATGCCCCCCGGAACCCCCGAATGGAGTTCGATTTAAAGATTTTTTTTAGGCTTTAGGCCAGTCTTGACAAACCCAATCGTGTGGCATGGGAGAAACCCACCCGCTATCTTTCCCAGGTCGCCGCCGGTGAAGATATTTTCTGGTTTTGCCAATGGTGTCCATACCGGGGGTTTCTGACCCCCCCTTAAAACCCTCTTCGACAAATCTATCTGATGCGGTAAAGGATGCTAGGTCAGCCATCCAACCCTGAGACCTTAAATGACTTTTTTGACCCAGCTGGACTATTGACAGAAAACTAAGGGAAAAAGAGCAGGGAAAAACAAGGGGGTCGACTGTTCCTTTTAAATCAAATTTTTCTGTAAAACCTCCCCGTTGTCTTCCTGAAATTTCCCCTTTCTATCTTTACCCCACTCCTGAGGAAGAACCCCTGATTTGGGGGTTTTTCATCGCGCCCAGAGGGGAAAACGGGTGGAGAAGCTTTGTCTTTTTTGCGGAAAACGACCCTTTTTGAGAGACGTCCGCCGACCAAATATCTTAAGGAAAAACTGAACGCCTGAGGAGTTTCCGGAAGGTAACTCAGGTATACGGTACCCCTAACTTGGTAATAATTTTTTTTGCCTGTAACCCCTTTGGGCCAATTTTAAAGGAAATTTCGCTTGTCAAGCTATATTGATCAGGCGCTCTCTAGTTTTTTAGTATGTTTGTTTCCCGGCCTTTGGGTTTTGGAACTACTTCCATTGAATCCCCCTTTTTGGGTTTTAGGGGTAGATTCAACCTCCTAATGGGGGGAAAAATCAATTTCGGACTACGAATCAATTTTGAATGTTGGGAGTTCCGAATACGGAAACAACCTTTCGTTTTTTTTGTCCATGAAGAGAAAAACTCGCCCGGGATATTATTTGCTTGCCCTGGCTCCGCTGCCGATAGATCCTGTGTTTGACTGGAGAACCACTGAGCTGATCAAATGGGGTGACTCATGTGGTTCTCATATGAAATCTGTTGATCCCTTGGTGTGTGCGGTAATTAATACTCACGATATTTCAGAAGGTAAATCTGACATCTTAGATAGAGATGTTGCGGATAATTCGCCTCCACACCAGCCTAATGATTGTACCATAGACCTTGCTCCGGGGGCAAAGCTTAACTTGTCTGCCCCGAAGCGGGAATCTATGCATTTATATATTAAGGAACCTGAATATTTTCGTTCTCCGGAAGTAGTGCTCTCGACTACCGATTCACAGAATTTGACTCTGTCTAAGCTGTCTCCCATTTTGCTATTAGGATTCCATCTCATATACTCTGCCACTACAGGTTGTGAAACCAAAATAGAATCCACCGTTTATCGACTGTGCACAGTCTGGGCTAGGAGTCATAAGACTCTTAAAAACGCTCAACTAAAACAAATCAATAAAAAACGCCGACCCAGACCAAGGTACCTCCGTTTTCAAGTCCCTTTAACAAATTGTGCTCCCAAGCCTAAAAAGGAAAAAATTGGTCAGGCCCATCACACTAAACCAAGGGGGTCTGTTGAGGGTCCGGAGGCCCCTCCTAAAGGGGGGGTACTGTCATGATCATGCTGACAGAACCTCAGCTTTGGCTCTGTTCGCCGGCCCACGGCCGTTGGAGGAAGCCTGGTTTCTTACTTGATGTTTTGTATTGTATTCACTAAGTGTGAACTGTGTTCTCCTCGCTTGATTGATTCCTGGCCCACGCCCTGGCCAGGAATCCTCCAGCACTCTTGGAGTTAATGAGTTTCTCCTGTTTGATTGACAACCTTCTGTTCCTATCCAGCCTTGTGTTTCTTTCCACCTATGACCTCAATCCTGCCTCCCTTGGTTCCCTATATTAAGGTTCATTTCACCTTCATCATTGCCTGCTATAGTGGTCTTCTGCCTGTAGCTAGCCTTAACTTTATGCTGTCCTTTCTGTTACCTGACCCTGCTGTGCTTCTGACCATTCTCTCTCCTAGTGATTTGGTACTGTTGCGCCCGACCGTCGTTATTGACCTTTGGCTTGGACCCCGGTTTTTACTCTTCTGTCTCACGTCTCTGTACCGCGTTAACCGTACTGTTGCCGACTTTGGACTCCCTCTGACCACGTTATTGTTCTGTGTCTGTTTGTCCGTCATGTGTCACACGTATATCAGTGCAGCGATCAGTCTTCTGGTTGGGCCGACCTATTAAGGAGTCGGGTTCCCCAAAAGGCAGGGACAGGGGCTGGGATCAGAGTCAGGGCCCACTTGTCTGTGTCTGTGCATGTGTCCCTGACCGGTCCCTGACAGGCGCCTAAATAAAATTGTAATGAAAATGAGACCCCAGAGTCTGGTAGGTGCACCTCCTATTCTGAGGCTCGTGGTTGAGCCAAATAGCGCACTAGGGCCACATATGGGATATCTCTGAAAATGTTGGAATCTGGGGAATCGATATCACGTTGCATTTACCTGGTTACATCTACTGTGTTCCAGTGAAAAATTAATGAAAATTTAAAATCTGCAAAAAGAGTTAAATTTTGAAATCTCACCTCCACTTTGCTTTAATTTCTGTGAAATATCTAAAGGATCAACAAACTTCCTAAATGCTTTTTTAAATACTTCAAGAGGTCTAGTGTCTTAGATGGGGTCACTTATCGGGGTATCTCACGTACAGGCCCCTCAAAGCCACGTCAGAACTGGTGAGAACTGGACTGGTCCCTAAAAAAATCTATTTAGCAAATTTTATTGAAAATGTGAAATTACTACTATATTTCTAAGCCCCTTAATGTGGTAAGAAAAAAAAAAAAAACATTTAAAAAATTATGCCAACCTACAGTAGACATATGGTAGATGCTAGTTATAAACTATTTTGAGTGGAATAATTATCTGTCTTACACGCAGAAATATTTGAATTTTGAAAATTGCTAATTTTTGTAAATTTTCATGATATTTTGATATTTTTCACAAATAAACAAGGACTTTTTGGACCAAAATGTATTACTAACTTAAAGCAAAATGTGTCACGAGAAAACAATCTCTGAATCACTTGGATAGGTAAAAGTGTCAAAAAGTTATTCTCACATAAAATGACACATGTCAGTTTTTAGAACCAGGGCTCTGTCAGGAAGGCCAAAACTGGCTCTGGCAGTAAGGAGTTAATAGCCCATGATAATCTGGGTATATATTCCCTGCATTTGTGAGCTGAGAATGAGGTAAAAACGAAGAGGGCCCAATGTAAATTCGGAGCTACTCCTGTTAGAATCATTACTGAAATTCTGAAGGCATGGAGTAGTTGAGGAACCTTAACAATCCAAACACAATAGCTACAGTTTAGTCTAGGGTTAAAGAGACTGTTTGGAATTATTAAATTTAGAGGGATTCCATAAATTCACCAAAGTAGCTTTTCCGTGTGCCCCCTTTTAGCTGCTAGAACATGGTTTACTCTTTGACGCCACAATTACTTTACTAATGTTATTACATTAAGTCATTTAATTGATTGATGACACAAAATTTTTCAAACATCTGTTAGAAAATTATATACAGGTACTGCACTGCAAGAGCAAATTATGTGTGAAGTTGAGAAGCAGAAACAGAGGAATTTGTTAATGTAATCTTATGCTTCAGTGCAGATAGTAACTTCTGCATTTTATACACCAGGGCTGTAAGATCTATGGTGTATCTGTCTTTCTATCTATCTATCTATCTATCTATCTATCTATCTATCTATCTACTGATGTAGCAGGACTAAATTCAATAGATAATGCACCATATCAGCTTTTTCACTGCTTTTCAGTGACTTTTGTTTTGGGGTAAGAGCAAATAACATAGAAAGTGATATCACTGTTAAACCCCTCCTGTATCCATATCTATAGTGACAAGAAAAAGTAAATGAAACTTTTGAAATTACCTGTATTGATTGCTAGTAAAATGGGGCTTGATTATGATCTAAATTACAAACATAACCTAACTAAACTAATAATACATAAACTATCATACTGTTTATATATTTTATTGGGAAAACTAAGTAAACATCTACAATGAAGGCTTCAAAAGTAACTGAACCCTTGAACTTAAAAACTTGTAAATCTCACTTAAGCAGCAGTCACCTCCACCAAATGTCTTCTAACATCACCCAACATTATTTTAGGTTGAGGTGAAAGACTCCTGCCCTTAGAATGTACTGTAAAATGTTTTGATATACTTTGAATTTTGATTTTTCTTCAGTGCTCACATTGAGTTAAGGGCTTAAAGGCAACAAAGTAGCCCCAAACATGATGATTATCCAACACAAACATTTTCATCATTATTAAAAATTCTTTACCATTTTTTGTTTTAGCTGCTACCTTAGTGATCCATAATATACAGCTTGTCTCCAGGGCATATGAAAGTGATGAGAGCTCCTCAGTCTTGCTGCACATGCTCAGATATCACCTCTCCTTTCAGGCAGCTACTGTCAGTCTCTTTCCTGCTTAGTAATCACACACTCACTGCTGAGCGAGTGTTCAACCCCAGGTCTATCATTCCACCCCTCCCTTTGTACTCAAAAGTAATTAGTCAAACAGTGCAAATAAAGAAAAAGAAAAAAGAACCCTCAATCAGGTAGATGCATTGAAAATAAAAACAAAATCCACATTTGGCTCCTGCATGGATTTGAACCTAGGACCCCTATGTTGTAAGGCAGAAGTGCTAACCCCTCAGCTACATTGTAGCTGCTTATGGTTCTTTACATAAACAGACCTTTGATTAAAATGAGCACACTTTGGGGAAAGGCATGGTGATTTCAAGCCCGCTGGGTTACATGATAGGCCGTTCAAACAAATCTCACACTACTTTTTGAGCACACTAAAAACTGGAGCTGGATAAACCAGACATGAAATGCCTTCTTGGAAAAAACCCTTTGACAGTTGGGATGAGGTTGTGGAGTGTTCGTTTTCCTTAATACGTATATGTGCTAAAAAGTAAAATTTTTATCTGGTCTTTTCATAAAATATTTTCCCCAAAAAATTGTGGCACATTCAAGTGGTCTCAGTTCAGAATAATTTTTATTTGTGAATGTAAATTCTGGTCTTAAGAAATGTTTTCATAGTATTTTCCAGTTTCATATGTCTTTATAATATGTCTTCTATGGTCTGCTGAAAGTCATTTGCATTGAAGTTCACACTACCCAAATTTTCTTCAGAATTACAGAATTTTCAATACCTAGGCTTTACGTGTAGTCATTCAATGGCTATTAATCTTTCACTCTTATCTTCTCAATCAAAACAAATAGCTTTCAGAGAAATCATTAACAGAGACATTCACTTACCTTTTCTCCCTTGACTGTGAATGTTTACTCAGTGTTATATATATATAAGATGTATGACAAATACAACTTGGTGTTATTAGTTTAGTTAGATTGCATTTTCTTGCAATTGTATCATAATCTATTTATTCATCTCCTTTGTATTATTCTAGTTCTTTCTATATTGTGTCTATCTTGTCTACCTTATTTATGTATGGATATAAACATAGTTTGTAGTTCTTTCAAAACATCTTTATACAGTTAGATCAGGTCAGATTTTACATTTTAGTTGTTTTATTTGTACTAAGACTATTTCAGGTTTTGCTTAGACAACAAGACAAAGCACAAATAAATAAGATCAATGTAGAATGAGAAACAGCTTCACACTTATTATCTTAGAACACTTGTAGACAGCATATGAATAAAAAGTATCCAGCGGCAATGCAGTTTTGCTTAGGATACAATCTAAATGATTACATTGAAGTCACAATCAATATAAATATAAAATGCTCCAAAATTAGGCATGGAAGAAGTCGTTAAAGTGAATTAATGTCCTGCAGCTTTTCAGTGAATGAAGAGAGGAATTTCTTGATGAAAAATCTGTAAGAGGGTCCCTAACCATCTAATGTTATTTATCCTGGATCACTCATACTAGGCTGAGAGGTTTTTTCAGTCTCTTTAAACACCATGGACTGTGTATACATTTCTAATAGGAGGGCAAATTTACTTTCCAAACACATTTGAATATTTGTACTGTTATCATTCACAAAGAATAATACATATAAATATAATATTGGTTAGACTTGAATAGATTACAAAAACTGTGAAACTTCTGAACAACATTTATATAACATAACATATTTTTAAGACTAGTAAAATGTTCTCCCCCCAAAAAAACAAAGCTAAAACTTAAATGTGTCTACCCCATACTGACATTTGATGTACAGTTTTGTCATGTTATTGGCAAGGGTGTACAGAGCAAGCTCACTCACTAAGCTCGCTCCACAGACAGCAAGTGATGGCTATTACTTGCAGCTGGGATCAGAGCTAGCTCCAATCCAGTCCTTTTAACACCTTAGATGCCACAGTAAACATAACTCTAAGTGGTTAAATAATAGTGCTGTGCATGGTTCCATTGCTTTTTCTCTTCCCTAACTGGTTGTTATGGCAGCTAGGGGCCTATTGAAGGCCTTAATGGCTGTCATTTTACTGCTCCTGTGTCATCCTCTCAGAGGCAGGGTGCAATACTAGAGCTATTATTGTACACAGATCTAGAACATACTAGTTTTGCAGAATGGTGTACAAGTGATCTCATCCCCTAGTGGTCAAATACCCTGGGGAGGAAGGGGTTAGTAAAAGTGCAAAACAGTTTTCAAAATGTTAAAAACAAATCAAAATGTATTAAAAGTTCAAAACACCCATTTTCTATGTTCCCAAAAAAACTATTTCCTCTGCCTAAATCTTGCATCTTATGGTCTGGTGTATTTTATCATTTGAAAAATATGGTAAATCGTTTTTAGAACATCATACTGTGTTCTACTCCTAGTAGAAACTATGAATGTGGCAGAGTTTAGCTTGATGGTGAAATTACTGTCTCTGCTCTTATCTCTAGACAAAGGCCAATGAAAATCATTGAAACAAAGGAGATAACTTTCTATGCCATAATACTGTATCATGATGCGTTGCCTGTTAAATTAATCTTTGCTACATCTCCACCATAGCATACATTAGACTTTGTCTGTGGCAGAGTCTAATAGGCTACTAACATGACAGACTTGATGGACATTATTTGGCCTCCGACATGCAATGCCATTGCAGGGGTGCACATGGGTGACAGATGGAGCCCCATCCTTCTGTCAATCAATTAGATGCAACAGTTCTTATTGGCTGTGGCCTCTAAGGGGGTAAACCCCTTGCATCGGGAGCCCGGCTGTACATTATAGCCAGCTTTTCCTGTGGAAAGTGAGGGCTTAGGCTCTAAGCCATCACCATCCAAGCGCTGAAAGCAGCGTCTGGGAGACTTGACAACTTTCCTGCTCCCTGCTAGTCATGCCACTAGGTGACTTACAAAACTGAGGATAAATAACTTTGGTTTTAGGCTGCAATACAGAATGCCTGATTTAAAAACTATAGTATTTATCTATTATATGTCTTTGTACTTGATTCCCAAAGAAAAATAATTGAGTTAAATTTATACTGGAAATAAATAAAATATTGGTTATTTTAGAACATAATTTACCAATATGCTGTATATCACTTTTAGGATAAAATAGTCTTCCTATAAACACTACATCCCCCACAATGCAGTACAGCAATTAAACAGTCACACATGCAATTAACCTATAAAATGCAAACATATTACAGAACATAATTGTACTGTTAAAAACAGTTAAGTTACATTCTAGTTCCTAATTAAATCCCTACACATTCCCAGCCTGCAGAACAGCAGTACAAAATGCATGCATATACTGCACCAGTAGAGGACAGCAGTGAGGTCTTAATTTGGGGGAACAAATAAGCAGCAATAAAAATGTAGAATGCAAATTTGGTTGTGTATGGAGAAGGCAATGTAAATAATGAGTATCAGCACTATGTATGTAAAGCAATTTACTTGGGGAAATCATATACATTTATATTATTATCTAGATATGGATTTTTTTCCAGCATGAATGCCTCAAGCAGATATTACTGCAATGTGAATTTAATAAAGAGAATGTAGCTGACTTATACATTTCTTTCTCTCATCTGAAGGTCATGGTCACCATTGGTACATTTGGCATGTTAATTAACACATTTATAAAACACCGATCTTAGAGCATAAGGACAGGTCTTCTGAACATCTGCCTCTTCTCAAGACCGGATGACAATGAAACACTTTCTGACTACGCAAAGGTGATGTTCATGCCTGGACTGTGAGTTTGGTATCAAATAAAGCATCTCATTATAGCGTAGCTGTAATATGACTCAATTTAATATGACAAGACAGTGTGTTCATATAATTCACTACTACTATTGCCATTTATAGAGACCCAGGAGGCAAACTGGAGGAGAAATGAATTTGGAGTGAATGAGCAATATTTGGCTATGATGAGAAGGTTTCATGCAGTTGCACAGCAAAAGAGTACATGTGTGTTTAAGCACGGATACAACTATGATACATAGAATGCCATCCAGAATTATAATCATGTCTATAATAACATTTGTCCATAGTGGAACCAACCATCACAGGTTTACCTACAGATAGTGAAGATGACTTTAATTATTTGGATATTATACAAACCAAATGAACGCACTTAAAGGGGTTGTCTCAATTCAGACATTGATGGGATATTGCTAGGATATGCCACCAATATCAGATAGCTGTGGGTCCCACCTGTCTCGATAATGAGCCCTGAAACCTCTCAGTTTTGAACAGGGAGGTTGTCAGGAATCTCCCATTGAAATCAAGTGCATGCTGCTCAGTTGTATTCGGAACTCATATTGATTTCAGAGCTCATTTTTAAGATAGATGCAGATCCTACAGGTGGGACCTACTCCTATCTGACATTAATGCATATCCTAGTGAAATAACATTGCTGAAGCATCTTTTCTAGAACTCTCTGCTGTGCCTTACAACTCAGCGATGACATTTTGGACACTGCTATGTGCTCTGCACTGATTGGATGGCTGCCAAAAGTGCAGAAAGCCGCTGAAAAAGAAACTGAATATAGCATGTCGAACTAGAACTTTACTCAAACGAACAGTAAAATGTTCAGTTCGAGTTCTAAAAATTCGAGAAGTTCTACTAGAACTTAACTGTTCTAGAACAGTTCGATCAACACTACATACATCTACTTCTTTCAAGAGTCATAACATACAGTAGCTGTACCAGGGCTTGTTTTTATAGGCCAAACAGTGCTTTTATATTTGTACTACTTTGGAGAACATGCACATTTTGATTACTTTTTAGTTTAATTCTTTAAGAAGGCATGGTGACAAAAAAAAAAATAATTCAGATGTTCGGTATTATATTTTTGTTATGGGGTTCACTATAACACTATAATGTATCCATGGTTAGTGATGATGTAGCTAGATTTCAAACTACAATGTAATTAGGGGCTGACAAGAAGATCTTTAATGATTCTCTTCCCTCCCACGGTGAATAAAGCTGGGAACTGCATATTACATATGGGAACTTTACTAATTTTCTCCTTTTCTGTCTGCATAATAGCATTTAAATAATGAATTACAGTTTAATTTGAAAAAATAAAAAGGGCTAAATTATTTGAAAAATTATATGAATTGAGTTTTAATTTCACAAAGTGAACAAAAGACCTAAAAAAAAGCAACAGTTATAATGTTGTAATTTACCATTTCAATTGACTACAGTTATTTTTAAGGAATGGTTTCTTGAATTATTTAAATGCTGTGCTAATTAATAACAGAGTGGAATAATTCATGAGGAACGAGTTAAGAGAGGATGCCTGACAAACTTGTTTGCTTGTAGAAGAAGCCAATTATATGTCATTATTTATGGGACACGGGATTAATAGATGAAAATTGCTGTCATTTGAGATATGTACAAGGTAATAGGATTCTTAAGGCACTTAAAAAGTTTAGCAAATATAAATGATCAAGACCAAAATAATTCTGCGAACACAATTCCAATCAGTTCGACAATCATTAAAAAAAAACAACTTTAACTTAAAAAAGTATAAGTAAATATCTGATGGCTAATATGACAGGTATTTCTAAATGTATACCCCTAGCTGTAAAAGTAGAGTTATGACCCGTATGGCCTCTATTGCAGCTGCCATGTAATAATTTACCAGCAGGGGCATGTCTCCCTACATGAGAAAAACAATTTTGCAATTAAAGTCAAAGGATGCTAATGACAACATTTATGGCATCCTTTTTGGTTTTTTCACATCTGGCTAAGTAGTGAAACTACACTCTCATTAAAGATACTTGTCTGGGTATGAATTTATGACTGTTTTATAATATGGGAGTATATGTGGGATAAGATATAAATGTTTAGCTACTAGGCAGATGGCTTGTAAACTAATAGTTACAAAGGGCATCCTAAAAAATGGCAGTTAATTCATGGGTTTTCAAGGAGGTGTAAGTTGCCTCTTATGAAAGAAGATTGCAGCAGCTGGTGCCCTTACCTATGGGACATTGATACAGCAGTATTGAATGGTAAGGGGCTGTTTTGGTGTCCGTTTGCTTTCCATGCCAATATCCACATGAAATATGTGCAGAAATCTACCTATTAAATTTAATGGCTTTTATGGCACAACAATTTTTTACATGGATTTTGAAATCTGTAGTGCACAAAATTCTCTACAAGTTACATGATAAATAAGTAATAGAGATAAAGTACAGCACTCTGATTTGGTTAAACTACTATGTTATGGGTGTTTGTTGCAGGAAGATCAAGTCCACTGTGTCAGAAAAACAGCCTACCAAAAAGCAATTAGTTGAGCAAAAAGGATTTTTATTACATATCCGCATTGAGCTCCATATGTACAGTGAAATGTGACAAAGGCAGTGGTGTTTCGGTCGATCTTAGTCATACATAAGTCACATTGGTGGCAGTGAGAGACATGTGAGACTGGCCAATAACGTGTAAAATAAGTGACATGTCACTTATTCTGTGTGTTTTCCATCTAATGATGTATTATTCGCCACATAGAAACATGATGGTTCTCCCTCGTGAGAAATGTTACCCCTTTCAAGCTACACCTAGAGCCTTTCACCTAGCCAGCCAGTATTCTGCACTGATAAAGTGAAAACCAGTATTCTGCACTGGTGAGGTGAAAACATCCAAAAACAGATGTCTGCAGATGAATATCCGGTTGGCTCTAATCACATATTTACTGCAAGGGTCAGTGAGTCGAATGTGAATTGAGGAATGCTACATCCAATAGGTGGCACAGAGTTCAGGCTCAATTCACATGAGCCTTTTAGAATACATTCACATTTCAGTGGAGCAACTAATACGGTATAATTCTCCACAATCCTTTTTGCTGCCTGTCTCTAATGAAGAACGTTATCCCTTTCAAGCTATTCCTGGAGCATCTCACCCAGCCAACTAAGGGTATGTTCACACGGGGTAATTTCGGCGCACATTTCGAAGCGTATTTGCGCTCTAATACGGGCGAGATGCACGGCGAAATTACGGTAATCCATAGTTCTCATAGAGAACTATGGATTATGCCTCCTCTCCCCGCTCGTACAATACAATAGTATTGTACGCACAGGGAGATAAGTGACATGTCAATTATCCACAGCGAGTACGCGCCGCAAGTAATGAATGTCAATGGGCCCAGCGGGCTGCCGGCCACCCGCGCCGCGGGAGTATGCGCGTATCAGCGCGAGCTCCCGAGACACATGATGTACTGTGGCGCATACTGTACGCGCTGCAGTACATTGTGTGAACATAGCCTAATATTCCACTCTACAATGATGAGGGGCAAGCCCCCCCAAAACAGCTGTC
Source organism: Phyllomedusa bahiana (assembly GCA_025379985.1). Lineage (NCBI taxonomy): Eukaryota > Metazoa > Chordata > Amphibia > Anura > Hylidae > Phyllomedusa > Phyllomedusa bahiana. The sequence goes on along the minus strand of JAODAL010024024.1, from coordinate 28,405 downwards.
TGTAGATTAATAACTGGTTGGCTTTAATCCTATTTAGATTGTAATTCTCAGTAAATCTATGGTGAAACGTGTGTTGGGTGTTGGTGTTGGGCCAGTTCTCCTGGTCTGTATGCTCTACATTTTCACTAGTTGATTTGTTTCTTGCATTATATTTTGTCTTTATCTGGATACAACTAAATCATTACATAATGTACATTTAATAAACCAGGGGCTTGATAACTGATGTTTTTTTACTAAATTTTCCGGGACTTTATTACTTTTTTTTCTTACTGTCGACCCAGTTTTGTTTTTTTTCCCCCAAAATCATTTTTTTGTGTGATTATGTTTTTTATCCTATTTACCAATAAAATCATTTTTTAAAGGAGTTATTTTGGATGATGTCTGTTCTTTGTTTTCAAGTGGTATACTGATTTATAGAAGGACATATTTTTCATTGGATAATTAAGGGCCACATAAACTGTTTGTAGGTTGGCATCAAATAGGTGGTTCTGAAGAGTCCTAACTAGAGATGGGCGAATTTCTCAAAACTTTGGTTCGCCGACTTCGCTGAATTTTCCGACAAAATTTGTTTTGGTCCGAATTACTTGGGGACAATCCCAAAAAAAAGCTATTTCCGGGTGCACAAACCTTTAGGAGCTGTAGAACTTTGTGCATTTTAAATATGCAGAGGAGTTTGGGGTTTGGTCTTCAATAAAACAAGCGTTTTTTAGTTTACACCACAGACTGCCGCCGCTCTTAGAACGCTTCACCAAAATTCCCGGGCATTGGGGAGCAAAAACTGACCAAAAAGAAGCAGGATGAATCCTGAAAAGTCTGCAGCGCCACTGGAAAAAAAAACAAGCGGAGCAAAGTCCACCATAGCTCAAAGCACAAATGCAGCACAGAAAGGTACGTCACAGCAGGATCCCCCTGAGAGGCCACAGCCCGGTGCATCTCCCCGGCCAGTTTGAACAAAACTAGGCATACTTTTTTCCCGATGAATCTGACAACCCCAGCCAAGGTCGGTGGGTTTGCACACACAACCCCTAGTTGGCATGCCCGGGAAAAGGTGAGGGGCTTCCCCTGCCAACCCACCTCTTCCCGTTCGCTTCCACAGCCCGGAAGTATATGGCTGTGGGTTCTGGCACTATAAGTGAGGACCAAATATTTGAGGACGTGGGCAGCAAAAAGTGGGGAAAACATCCGCTCTTCTTCAAAGGGGAAATAGAGATGAGAGTTCAATGGGGGGGTTTTGTGCGAGCGGGCACTTTTTACACGACACCCGTGAGGAGGAGTCTAGACGGCAAAAAAATCGATGTAGCCGACGCACTTGGGAGCCCGGGGGAAGCAAGCAAGGTGGGACAAAGTTTTGGTTTCCCTATTAAACAAGGGATAAAGTGCCCCCCAAATGAAATATTTACCCACTCCTGCCTCCTTGTGCCCCTTTTCTCCCTGGATAAGTCCCCTCGCGGTCGCCTACCCCCACTACCCAAAAGTCCCGGCCCTGGAACATTCCCTTTTCTTAAAATTAAGTTTAGGAGACGGGGGAGAGGAAAGGGGATTTGGCAACGACCAAACTGGGATCTTGACAGCAAGGTTAATTCTGGGCGGAATTAAAGTTGGGTTCATGCAACTGGGGTTTTGAAAGCCATGTGAGCAATGTGACCCAGACCAACAGTGTCAAGGGCTTCATAATTATCATTGGGAGTAGAGAAGCGGCAGCTTGCATGTCAGGCAGGGCGCAGCCCTTAAATCGGCAGTGTGGCCCGGGGTTTTTCCCGGGTGCGCGTGGGTTGGGGGCCAAAGGGGACATTTAGACCAAACCCACTTTGCAGGGCCAAAAATTTCGCTCACCGGGTCAGCGTGGTAACATCAGAAGGGAGCGCTTTGGGGGTAAAATACCTACCGGCAGTGTACAGTTTTTTTCTAAACCCAGGGAGGGAACTGGCAAAATGCGAAAAAGTGGCCCGAAAGAAAGCGTGACCAGGGACCTAACGTTTGGCACCACGGCCCCCCCACAAATCAGAGTGTCACCAAACGGCTTATTTGTGGGGTCCTCCCGGCCCAACAGCAAGCACCCTGGCACGCCCCCCCAAATTTTAGCAGTCAAACACACCCTTGCCGAAGACACTCCCTGTCTATTACATCTTTTCCGGTCCGATACTCCCGCCCTCGCACTCATGGTTTCCCCAAAACTTTTACCGAGAGATTGCCAAGAGACGCATAGCGTCTAGCCATCCCCCAGTGCAGAAGCTGACCCTTGCTCCCGTAAAAGTTGGTGGGGACGCTCCCCCCTTTTCAAGTGGGGGACTCCGCACCATTCAAAGAACTGGCCAGGGAAACTTGGCATTTCCTTTTTCCATTTTAACCCCCGGGTAGGGCTCCTCGGACCACCCGAAAAATTTTGGCAGCCCACCCAAGGAAGGGGTCTAAGTAGGGGCCCCGCAAGCAGGGGTGGACTTTCTGCGCCGGAGCCCTCCAGGTCGCTATCCCTGGCGGACAGCTTGCGGTGGGAGCAGGCGCAGCCAGGACCGAAACGTAAAAAAAACCCGTATCAAGGGGTTTAGGCCAAAGGGCAGGGAGGCGGAAATTTTTGGGTAGAAAAATGCAAAGGTCGGGTCATTTTGGGAGACAGGAACTGAAAACAGGGGGAAATTGAGAAAGGGAAAAGAATATTAACAGGGGGGGAAACTAGAACAGGGGGGGAAATTTTAACAAGAAAGGCTTTTAAAGATTTTTTTTTATGATCCCAAATTGGGGCAGAAGTATTCCTCTGGGAGAAAGAAGTACGCACTGGGGAAAGCCCGGGAAAGCAAATTGTCATCGATTTGTGCTTTCCCGCGACAAATGAAAAAAAAAAAATTTTAAGACATGGAAAGAACATGGTGCCGTTGCGTGTGGAGGGCTGAGCCTGCTCCCTAATGGAAACATGTTCAATCTGGGTTTTTTGCTTAAACCATCTGCAAAACATTCTAAAATGGCCTAATCTAATACAAAAAATTGGCACACTAAAAAATAAGTAAAACATCAAGGGGAAAATTAAATTTTTTTAAAATCATTTCGCAAGGGAAAAAATTTAAAAAACCCGGGGAAATTCTAGTTTGCAGTTTTTGATCAAAAATTGTTTAAGCACACCTCCCAATGGTAAAGGGGGGTCCCCGTACAGGGGAGTCCCTAACCTAACAGTTACCTCCATGGAGTCCCCTTTAGACTACAAATATCAGGGAGTGATAGGAACTTGCTACTGAATTACCCTGCACTGGTTTAAAAGAGGTAGGCGGAGTGCAGCAAGCCAATGAGGTTGCCATTCCTCAAATAGACTACAAAAATTGGTTAGGCTGTGCACATCCATATATTTTGAAAAACGTAAGCATAGGTGCACACTGGCAAGTCAATAGCAAACATCTAAATACAAATATCAGTGGCACACTAAAAACTAAGTAAAACATCAAGGTTATAGGACTTTTGAAAATGCATTACTGCTAAGGAAAATATGAAAACCTGGGATTCTTAGTTTGCAGTTTTTGATCAAAAATTGTTTAAGCTCACCTCCCAATAGCGTCAAGGGATCCCAGTACAGTGAGTCCCTAACACTAACATGTTACCTCACTAGGAGTCCATTCAGACTACAACATCTCAGGGAGTGATAGGAACTTGCTACTGGTTTAAAAGAGGTAGGTGGAGTGCAGCAAGCCAATGAGGTTGCCATTCCCTCAAATAGACTACAAAAATGGTTAGGCTGTGCACATCCATATATATTTTGAAAAACGTAAGCATAGTGCACACTGGCAAGGCAATAGCATACATCTAATACAAATATCAGTGGCACACTAAAAACTAAGTAAAACATCAAGGTATATAGGAATTTTTGAAAATGCATATTTTCCTTAGCAGTAATGCCTATATACCTTGATGTTTTACTTAGTTTTTAGTGTGCCACTGATATTTGTATTAGATGTATGCTATTGACTTGCCAGTGTGCACCTATGCTTACGTTTTTCAAAATATATGGATGTGCACAGTCTAACCAATTTTTGTAGTCTATTTGAGGAATGGCAACCTCATTGGCTTGCTGCACTCCGCCTACCTCTTTTAAACCAGTGCAGGGTAATTCAGTAGCAAGTTCCTATCACTCCCTGAGATGTTGTAGTCTGAATGGACTCCTAGTGAGGTAACATGTTAGTGTTAGGGACTCACCTGTACTGGGATCCCCTTGATGCTATTGGATGGTGAGCTTAAAAATTTTTGATCAAAAACTGCAAACTAAGAATCCCAGGTTTTCATATTTTCCTTAGCAGTAATGCATTTTCAAAAATTCCTATATACCTTGATGTTTTACTTAGTATTTAGTGTGCCACTGATATTTGTATTAGATGTATGCTATTGCCTTGCCAGTGTGCACCTATGCTTATGTTTTTCAAAATATATGGATGTGCACAGCCTAACCAATTTTTGTATTCTAAAAATGGCCAGGAAACTTTGCATGCACTTCAGCCATTCTTACAGCGCCAAGCACACCCTCCTTAAGCTGCAGTGGCAGACCAGCCTCCCCCAACATAGGCTGATATGTGACATTTCCAAACGTTGGAATTCCAGCCTCCATATGTTGGAACGACTCTATGAACAGAGAAAGTCTAGTAATGGTTAACTGATGATTCAAGCAAACAGGAGTACACCCCTGTGTAATTTTAATGTCGGCCAGTGGCAGCTCATGCGTGACACCTGCCGTTTGCTCAGGCCCTTTCATGCAGACACGTTATTTGTCAGTCGCCAGGACGATGGGATGAATAACGTCATTCCACTGCTTCATGTTGTCACGGACGGCGGTAGTTCATCCACTGGACCACCGCAAGCAATGGCAATAGCCACACCAGGGAGCGGGATCTAAGTAGGTACCGGTTTTCACCAGAGCCCGCCGCAAAGCGGCGGCGGGAGTCTACCAGGTCGCTACCCCTGACGTGACTTGCTTGCGGTGGCAGCCAAGGTGTAGCGAGGTACAAAATCGTAAGGCAAACTCGGAGTCAAGGACAAGTGTAAGGTCAGGACAGCTGGCAAGGATCGTGGTCAAGGGACGGAGGGAAGAGGTACGGTACATGGATATGACAGACGAGGCTGAAGGAAACTCTTTCTCTATGGGCTTTAAAAATTATTATTATTTATTTTATAGTCTTGGAGGCGGTTGTGTGAGGGGCCTTTTCCATTACAAATGCAGCTAAAAGATTTCCACAGCTTTCAAAATCTGGACACCTGGATAATAGTTCAGCAAACTTTTCCTTTATCACCTGTGTTATCTGTTCATGAACAAATGAACGTTTATCCACTTGCTTTCTTAAACCACTTGAAATCTGTGTGGATGTAATTTATTCCACCAGTAACAGGGGAGGGCCTCCAGAAGGACTTGTGTTTTTAGTTTCTGTAAGTTGGACATACGATTCACATTCTTCATACTGAAGAAATTCATACAAAGCCAGTTTTGCAGCATTTGCTTTTGCTTCTTTCTTGTTCTGTTCCATTCCAATTTTGTACTGAATTCAATCAACTATGGCACAGAATGCAAAATAAGCACCTAAAACATTCCCTGTAGTCATGGTCTCCTTCAGTTCAAGTTCCATATGCTGCATTTGAACAAACTGGTGTAACGCAGAAACTGGATTCAAACCACCACATTTATACTTCATGAGTGTTTGATCGTCACTGCTGTCCTCCTCAATGGTATTGGTATGCAGAGGCTTACCGCTTGCCAAAGAACCTCCCATGCCACTCTCCACATCAATACTGCAAGAATCAGGGGGTTTCTTCCCCACCTTTTCGTTGCCAAGTTGCTGCTGACTGTCCTCAAATTAGTTCGTCCTCGCTTGTATAGTGGCGCTTGAGCCCAGACCACATACTATTTTTCTGGCTGAGGGACCTGACTGGAACAGAGGCAGGTTGAGGACAGGGGAGTGGGCGCTGACCTGTTCCGACGTGCCCATGCAACTGAAGAGTTGTATCTCACAACCCACCGACTGTTGCTAGGGTTGTCAGATGTCATCTGGGATGAAGTTGAAGACCTACTCGACCATTAAGAACCCTTGGGTTGTCTGATCAACACAACCACTTCCCTACATTAACACCGGCAGTTCTGTGCCTCACACGAGTCACCCCTGCTGCGACTTCCTTTACTGTGCTGCGACCTGGGCCTGCTCCATGAATGTTTTGTGCCACTGCCACTCGCATGGGAAAGCCTGCCAACCTCTCTGTCTGACATACTGTTTGTTCTTTAAATGTACATACTCTGTTTAAGTGAAGATATCTAATATAGTGATAAATACACACTCCTTTATTTGACTCAAATGAACCCACTAACATGCTCCAAATGATACCCACTAATCCCTTGATATAAATGCGCACCTACAAATGGCAGGAAAAATTTACTTGTATGTGCGTTAAAAAAACACTGTGTATTTTAACTGAATATAAAAGCACAAACAGCATTATTAACCTTCAGGATTTGAATTATGCTACATTCAAAATTTCTTCTTTGGCGTTGAAAAACACTGTTTTCTTTTACTGGACCACAAAGCAGAAAACGCATATTTAACCGTTGGATGTAAAACTGCGCAAAAGAAATGTGCTGCCAAAAATTACAGCTGTAGCGTGTTAAAACGACATGTATTTACTAGACCACAACAGCAGAACAACGCTAATAAACCCATGGATGTAAATTAGCGTCAAAAGAAATGTTCTCCATAAATTACCAGCTTTGTAGCGTGTTAAAACGACGTGTATTTTACTGACCACAACAAAGAAAAAATGCTTAATTAACCCTTGGATCTTAAATTGTGCAAAAGAAATGTGAAGCCAAAAATTACATCTTTGTAGCTTGTTAAAACGACGTTATTAATACTGACCACCACAGGAGAAAAACGCTTCATTAACCCTTGGATGCAAATTGCGCAAAAGAAATGTGCTGCCAAAAAATACCAGCTTTGTATCGGTGTTTAAAACGACGGTGATTTTACTGACCACCAACAGGAGAAAAGCGCTTCATTAACTCCTTTGAATGCAAATTGCGCAAAAGAAATGTCTGCAAAATTACCAGCTTTGTAGCGTGTTAAAAAGACTGTACTTTACTGACCACAACAGGAGAAAAACGCTTAATTAACCCTGATGTAAATTGCGCAAAAGTAAATGTGTGCAGCTAAAATTACCAGCTTTGTAGCGTTTAAAACGATGTGTATTTTTACTGACACAACAGCAGAAAAATGCTTAATTAACCCTTCGGATATGAATTATGCTACAGAAATTTCTTCTTTGGGGCCTTGAAAATACCTTTTTTTTTAGTGACCACAACAGCAGACAAAAACACTGAATTAACCCTTGGATCAAATTGTGCAAAAGAAATGGCAGCCAAAATTAGATGGATATTTTGGATGTAAAAACGCTGTTTCTTTAACTGAATACAACAGCAACAATAGGCTTAGATAACCCTTGTGTAACGGCGGGGTAGTGGATCCGGCTGAGACCAACCGCAGGGCCCGATGGATAGTTAAAGCGCCTCCAGGGAACGGAATCAAAGTGCCCCGTTTTCCACCAGATCCTAAACGCAAAGCGGATGGACTAGGTGGGCGTGAGGCTACCAGGTCTTTCCCCCCTGACGTGCTTTGCTTGCGATGGTGGCCAGGTCAGCGTGTAACAAGTCCGAAGTCTTGGGCAGGCAGAAGGTTAGGCGAGCGGCAATGGTTCGTGGTCGTAGACAGCCAGGAGGTCATGGCAGGCGGCAGAGTTCGAGTCGAGGAAACCGTAGCAAGAGGTCTGTACATGGTAAGGGCGGAATTAGAGATTGGGCGAATTTCCCGAAATTCGTTCGTTCACTTACGCCGAATTTCACGGCAAAAAATAACTTCGTTTCCAGAATTACTTCGGGACGAAATCACATTAAATAAAAACAGCTATTTCCATGCGGGAGCAAGCTGCAGGGTGCTGTATGAACGTTGTTCCCATGCTTCAAATATGCAGAGGGAGCTTGTTTGGTCTGCATACAATGTTGTGTTTTAGTATGACACCACATGACATGCCGCGCTCTTATAACGCTTCACTATAAAAATCCCAGGGCTCTTAAGAGGGCTAAAACTGACCAAAAAACGGAAGGGGGAATGTATCCCCTGATAAAGTCATGGCAGCGACATCATGTAAAAAAACAACTGAGGGCTCAGTGCAACATCATGACAGAGTGTGGAGGACGGCGGCAGCACAGCAGCAGCATGAGGTCAGACAGTGCCACAATGAACACAGTGTGTAGGTCACCGGCAGCAGCCACAGCAGCAGCAGAGGTCAGACAGAGGCACAATGACAGAGTGTGTAGGGTTCACGGCAGCACCACCTCAGCAGCATTGAGGTCAGACATTGCACAATGACACAGTGTTTACGTCACGCAGCAGCCACAGCAGCAAGCAAGTAGGTCAGACAGTGGTACAATGACAGAGTGTGTAGGCAACGGCAGCAGCCACAGCAGCACGCATGAGGTCATCATGGCACAATGACATTCTGAGGTGCAAAAACAGGAGTAAGCCACAGAGTTGAACAATGAAACAGTGTGTAGGTCACGCCAGCAAGCCACACACATCATGAGGCAGACAGTGGCACAATGAACACATGTGTAGGTCACAGCAGCAGCCACAGCAGCAGCATGTATGTCAGACAGTGGCACAATGACATTCTGGAGGTTGCAAAAACAGAGTAGGCACAGAGTTGGACAATGGCACAAGTGGGAGTAAATGTCACGGCAGCAGCCACAGCAGCACATGAGGTCAGACAGTGGCAGCAATGACAAATCTGAAGGTGCAAAAACAGGAGTAAGCCCACAGAGTGGGACCACATGACTCAGTAGGTAGGAGTCACGGCAGCAGCCACAGCAGCAGCATTAGGTCAGACAGTGGCACAATGACATTCTGGAGGTGGCAACAAACAGGAATATGCCACAATGTGGACAATGACACAGGTGATAGGTCACGGGCAGCAGCCCACAGCACGCTGCATGAGGTCAGACCGTGGCACAATGACAGAAGTGTGTAAGTTCACGCAGCACCACAGCACAGCATGAGGGTCAGACAGTGGCACAAAACACAGAGGTGGTGTAGGTCAGCTGGCAGCAGCCACAGCAGCAGCTATGAGGTCAGACAGTGGGAACAATGAACAAAGTTTGTAGGTCACGCAGCAGCCACAGGCACAGCATGAGGTCAGACAGTGGCACAATTGACACAGTGTGTAGGTCACTGCCAGCGCAGCCACAGCAGTCAGCATGATGTCAGATAGTGGCACAATGACATTCTGGAGGTGTCAAAAACAGGAGTAGGCCACAGTAGATGAAACAATGACACAGTGTGTAAGGTCACGTCGAGCAGCACAGCAGCCAGCATGAGGTCAGACAGTGGCACAATGAACACAGAGTGAGTAGGTCACCGCAGACAGCCACAGCAGCAGCATGAGGTCAGACAGTGGCACAATGACATCTGGAGGTGGAAAAAAACAGGAAGGTAGGCCACAGAGTGCACAATGACAGAGTGTGTAGGTCATGGCAGCAGCCACAGCAGCAGCATGAGAGTCAGACAGTGGCGCCAATGACATTCTGGAGGTGCAAAAACAGGAGTAGCCACAGAGTGGACAATGACACAGTGTTAGGTCACGACAGCACCACAGCAGCAGCATGAGGTCAACTGGCACAGATGACACATTCTGGAGGTGGCAAAAAACAGGAGTAGCCACAGAGTGTGCCAATACCCCCAGAGTGTATTACACCGGTGCCGCAGCCACAGCAGCATCAAGAGGACAGACAGTAGGCCACAAAGACACAGAGTTGTAGGTGTCACAGCCTCAGCCCCACAGCAGCAAGAGGTTCATACGAGGCCACAAAGACATTCAGGAGGATGGCAAACAAACGGAGTAGCCACGAGAGATTGGTACAAAACCTACGATGTTTTGGTCATGGCATCAGCACAGCCAAGCAGCATGAGGACAGACAGTGGCACAAATGACAATCTGGAAGTGGCAAAAACAGAGGAAGCACGAGTGGACAATGACACGAGATGTGTAGTTCACGGCAGCCGCCACAGCATCAGCATGCGGACAGACAGTGGCACAATGACACAATTGACAGGTGCAAAAACAGGAAGTATGCCACAGAGTGGGACAGAATGAACATCAGAGTGTAGGACAAGGCAGCAGCCACAGCAGCAGCATGAGGACATACAGTGACAATGACACATGTGTTTAATGTCACAGCAGCAAACACATGCAGTATCATGAGTGTCAGACAGTGGCAATATTGACATTCCTGGAGGTGGCAAAAACAGGTTAACACAGAGTGGGCCAATGATACAGTGTGTAGGTTCATGGCAGCAAGCCACAGCAGCAGCAAGAGTCAGACAGTATGTCACAAATACAAAGTCCTAGGTTGCAAAAAACAGGAGAAGTGGGACAATGACACAGATGTGTAGTTCACGGGCAAAAAAGCCACAGCATCAGCATGAGAGACAGACAGAGGCACAATGACAAATTCTTGAGGTGGCAAAAACAGATAGGCCCACAGAGTGGGACAATGCCACAGGGTTTAGGTCACAGCATGCAGCCACCAGCACAGTCATGAGTCAGACAGTGGCACAAAGACACAGTGTGGTAGGTCCACGTCCAGCAGCCACAGCAGCACATGAAGGTCAGATAGTGGCACCATGACATTCAGAGTGGCTAAAACAGAGTAGGCCACAGATGGGACAATGACACCAGATGTAGGTCACGGCAGCAGCCACAGCAGCATCATGAGGTCAGACAGTGGCACAATGACACAGAGTGTAGGTCACAGCAGCAGCCACAGCAGCATCATGAGAGAGTCAGACATTGGCACAATGACAAACTCTGAAGTAGGCAAAAACAGGAGTAGGCCACAGAGTGGGCAATGACACAGTATGTAGGTCATGGCAGCACCACAGCACAGCATGAGGTCATACCAGTGGCACAAAACTGTTCTGGAGGTGGCAAAAACAGGAGTAGGCCACAGAGTGGGACAAATGACACAGTGTTAGTCACGGCAGCAGCCACAGCAGCAGCATTATCAGACGTGGGCACAATGACACATTCTGGAGGTGCAAAAAAGGAGTAGGCCACAGAGTGGTGACAAATAAACAGTGAGTAGGTCACGGCAGCAGCCACAGCAGCATCATTAGGTCAGACAGTGGCACAATGACACAGTGTGTAGCGTCACAGCAGCAGCCACAGCAGCAGCATGAGGTCAGACGTGGCACAATGACATTCTTGAGGTGCAAAAACAGGAGTATGGCCCAGAGTGGAAACAATAAAACAGTGGGTAGGTCACGGCAGTCAGCACAGCAGCAGCAAGAGGTCAGACATTGGCACAATGACAAAATCTGAATGTGGCAAAAACAGGAGAGGCCACAGAGTGGGACAATGACACAGTGTGTAGGTCTAACGGCAGCATCCACAGAAGCAGCATGAGGTCAACAGTGGCACAATGACATTTCTGGAGGTGGCAAAAACAGGAGTAGGCCACAGAGTGTGAACAATGACACATTGTGTAGGTTTTTCACGGCAGGCAGCCACAGCAGCAGCTTGATGTCAGACAGTGTGCACAATGACAAATTGTTTGAAAGGTGGCAAAAACAAGAGTAGCACACAGAGTGTGACAATGACACTGTGTGTAGGTCACGGTTGCAGCCTCAGCAGCAGCATGAGGTCAGACAGGTGGCACAATACACATTGTGTAGGTCACAGCAGCAAACACAGCATTAGCATGAGGCAGACAGTGGCACAATGACATTTCTGGAGAGCAAAACCAGGAAGTAGGCCCCAGAGTGGGCCAATGACACAGTGAATGGTTCACGGCAGCAGCACAGCAGCAGCATGAGGTCAGACAGTGGCACAATGACAAATACCTGAAGGTGGCAAAAACAGGAGTATGCCACAGAGTGGGACAATGACACAGTGTGTAGTCACGCAGCAGCCACAGCAGCAGCATGAGGTCATACAGTGGCACAATGACAAATTCTGAAGGTGGAAAAAACAGATAGTCACAGATTGGGACAATGAACACAGTGTGTAGGTCACTGGCAGCAGCCACAGCACAGCATGAGGTCAGACAGTGGCACAATGACATTCTGGAGGTGGGAAAAAACAGAGTAGGCCACAGAGTGGGACAATGAAACAGTGGTGTAGGTCACGGCAGCAGCCACAGCAGCAGCATGAGGTCGAGACATTGGCACAATGACAAATTCTGAAGGTGGCAAACAGGAGTAGGCCCACAGAGTGGGACAAGTGACGCAGTGTGTAGTCACGGCCAGCAGCCACGCAGCAGCAAGAGGTCAACAGTGGGCACGAATGACATTCTGGAGTGGCAAAAACAGGAAGTAGGCCACAGATGCCACAATGACGCAGTGTGTAGTCACGGCAGCAGCCACTCAGCAGCAAGAGGTTCAGACAGTGGAACAATGACATTCTGGAGGTGGCAAAAAACAGGAGTAGGCCCACAGAGTGGGGACAAAGACATCAGTGTGTAGGTCACGGCAGCAGCACCACCAGCAACAGCATGAGGTCAGAGATTGGCACAATGACACCGTGTGGAGGTGGGTGGCGATATCCCAGTCCCTAGTAAGAATGTGGTGTGTGTTGGTGGCAGAATGGAGAAACGTCAGCAGATTGTGGCATCAGGCTCGTGGCGGCATCAGAATAGTGGCTGAGGCAGGTAGTTTGACCCAGACCTCATTTCTCACAGTTGGGTGAGGCGTCATGCCCCCCCCCTTGGGAATTTGTTTTCCCCCCCCCTAAGTCCTGACGCCTAAGGCATGTTTTGGAAATCTTGGCCGAACCAGCCTTGATTCACATGTACAAAGGGTCAGTCGTTTCCACATTTTCACGTGGACAAGCAGGTTCTCCTTGGGTAACGAAGGCCACACTACTGGCCGGCATGGGGGGAGGTGGGGGGGGGGGGAGGGTGAAAAAGGGGGGACAGCTTCTCCACTATGCAAACTCGGCAAAGTTGTGGCCACACACCAGTATGGGTGCCCGTAGTCCAGCGGATCTTCTAACTGGGGGGCAGAGTGTTTGTCCAAGTTAGGCCACCACCTGTTGGTTCATGTTCTGCTCCTGTCCTGCTGCTGCTGCTGCTGGCGACTGCCCACCTCACTAGGCGGGTGAAGGAAGCTGCTCATCAGTGACTCCAACTTTAGGTTGCTGCTGATGGAGCTGGTAACTGCTGGACCCCCCCCACCATCCCCCGCAGCCGCGGCAGTAGTACGTGAGCGCTGAAGAACCCTCCATCAGACCTGTCAGAGGATGGACGATGCCGCACATAGGCAGCGGCCACAGCGGAGTGGGGAGGGTCTCGGAGCGTGGGTAGTAGTATTCCCGATAGTATTTGAGTTGAGGTTAGCCTGGGCGTACTCAATAGCTGGGAAAAAGGCTCCCATTTTGGACCGGTAGCGAGGGTCCATAGGGTGGAGAGCCAGAAGTCATCCCTCTGCGGTGCTGACTATTCGGCTGTCACTAGCCAGGCAAATCAGCATGCTGCGGCCATCTGCACAAGTGAACTTCCGAGGGGATCCATGCTCCATCTCCACTGTATACTGGCCACGGTGCTGCGGGTCATCTGCCTCATCTTCCTCCATCTCCATTCACCGTGTGTCATCCAGCTGCTCCTGGCTCCTCCTCTCTGTGTCACCTGGGTAGACAAACCACTCATTTCACCAGGACAATGCTTCTGCTTCAATGTCCTCCTCCTCCTCCTCCAGAATTAGTCCCACCGACTCATGAGGCCGGCGAGATGTAGTCGTGCCACGGTCTCCAGTCCCCTGCCCAGACGCAATATTTTTCAGCATCTGTTTCCATGGGCATGAAGCATTGGAATGACGTTATCATCCCGTAGTCCTGGCGACTGACAAATAACTTTGTCCTCCTCGATGGCCTCAACAAACGTCATGTGTCAACTCATGAGCTGCCACTGGCAGACATCAAAATTTAACACAGGAGTACTCCTGTCCGCTCTGGATCATCAAAAAATCGTTAATGGCCGTTTTCTCTGTTCATACAGTCAGTCCAACATGTGCAGGCTGAATTCCAACGGTGGAAACATCGAATACAGAGGTTGTTTGGGTAGGCCGATCTGCCGCTGCAACTCGAGGAATGTGTCCTGCTTTGTAGAGGAATGAAATTAGTGCATGCACAGTTTCCTGGCCACATTTCCAGAATCTTCTTGAAGATCGTGGAAGACTTCAGGAACCCTTTATCACAACCAGATAGTACACAGTGCGCCATGCAGGGGACGGATGTACCTTCCCTCCTCGGTGCAGCGCGGACACCGCAATGTTCCTCCCCATTGTCCATCACCAATGGTTACGATTTTGCAGTTGGTCGCGGAGAAAGCCACACATCGATATCTGTGCTGCATGACGCTGAGCAGTTCCTCCTCTGTGGACTTCGTTCGCACGAGGTAAGCCATGTGTTAGAACTGCGTGACACGCTGAGCCCTACACATTGGTTATGATGAGCAGTACTTGTGGGAGGCTGAAGATGGTGGGTGGTGGAGGAGTAAGGAGGCGGTACATTGGCGCAGTAGCTGCAGATTGACAACGTGAGGAGAAAAGCGGCGTTCTCCTGTCCAAGTTGTTGGGTGCCCTGGGCCGGAAGCACATTCACGCCAGAGGGCCCGTAAAGGACATGTACTGGCCCCTGACCGTAGTAACAGCTCCCAGACTCCCCGCTGCCGTGGCACATTGGAACAAACGATAAAGCTCAAGGACTGACCCACCTTCGTTTCTACATATTTATGAAGTGCTCGCTACTGTCCCTTTTTGGTAAAAGAAATTAGCGGCTTGCACAAGCCAATTAGATGTCTCTGAACGGTGCAAGTCCACCATTTGGAAAGGGAGGGATGCAGCCCCAACAATTTGGACAGGAGTACGGTCCAGCTTCTGCAACCTTAGGATGGTGTGGACTCGTCAACTGTTGTCTCTTGCAATCGCTCTCCGCTGAACGACTGCTTGGCGCTAAAGAGTACGAGGACAGGAGCATCTGAACCGTGAGAAGATTTCAAAGAAAACAGCTCCCATCATCTGCAAGGTGGTGGAGCCTTTACTGTGCAATGGCATGCGTGGCTCACTGGGCACTGCTGCTCGGCGGCGGCAGGATTGACCACCACATCTGAGGTCCATTTTCTCTCAGGCCACCGGATGGTGACGCTGCATGTGTTGACAGCAGTGCCTAGTGACCAACCGTTAGCTCCCTGGCCAGCGTCACTTTTCTGCTTACAACATCCACATATACCCCAATTCCGATCCTCCGGTGTCCCCTTAGCAAAGAACTGCCACACCGCCGAGTATCGGATTATTACCGCCAACTGCTCCGCACTGAGTGACAACTGGCCGCCGCTGCCGTTCGCTACGGCCGCCCTGGTGCCGCTGACTTTCTTGGACCTGCGAAGTGAGTTTTTTACCCCGAGCCGCATGCTCACCCAGACTCACACAACCCTGCTGCTGGTACTCCTGCTGACTCACGTCCACGACGACCCACTTGCTGGCTGCAACCGCAGCCTGACGCGCAAGCGGACTCCCTCTTCTCCTGACGATGATGAATCCCTTGCCGTCACCTGGCTCCCAAGTGTGGTCGGCTACATCCATCATCTATATTTGTGTTTTCATCGTCACTGTCTGTCCCCTCATCACCCGGTCTTGGTATGCCAGCGCTGACCCCTCACAATATGACCCTCCCATGCCACTCTCTACATCATACTTTGGGCCGCCTACTGCAGAGAAGCAAGGGGAAATGGCCCCATTTCTTTCTTCGCTGCCAAGTAGCAGCTGGACTGCCTCCTCCTCCAATTGTTCATCCTCCGCTATATATTGGCGGCGAGCCAGACCACATAGTAATCACTGGCTGAGGGAACCGATGGGAACAGAGGCAGGTTGAGACAGATGAGGCCGCTGGACTTCGCTCCCGGGCCCCATGCCAACCTAAGGGTTTTGCCTGACGTTCCCCCAACCTCTTGGCTGTGGTCTTGTCAGATGTCATCTGGGATGAAGTGGGATGACCTAGGTTCAAGCCACTCAAGGAACCCTGGGTTGCTGAACATCACACGGCCGCTATGATAACAGCGACAGTTTTTCTGGCCTCAAACGTAGTAGACCCCTGCTGTGGACGCCCCTTGCTGGTGCTGCGATCTGGGCCTGTTCCACTTCAGGAATGTTTGTGCCACTCGCCCACCTCGCAGTGCAGAGCCTGCCGAACCTCTCTGTCTACATAACCTTGTTTGTTTCTAAAAATGTACAGACAGCTGTTTTGATGAAGATATCTGTATATTAAAACATACAACCATGTATTTGACCTCCAATGAATCCAGTAACAAGCTTTGGGGTAACCCTTGGATATAAATGTGCGCTCCCACAAATGGCCGAGGAAAAATTGAACTTGTATGTGCCGTTTAAAAGGGGAAAGTCTGTGTATTATACTGAATGGTAAAGGCTTAATTAACCTTCGATATGACTATCTACAGAATTTCTTGGCATGTGGCGGTGAAAATAAAGTTTCTTTCTAACTGAGTGCAAACTGCAGAAAAATACTTAGTTAACCCTTAGATGTAAATTGCGCCAAATGAATTGAGCCCACCACAAACTACTACTTTGTAGCGGTTTACAATTACTATGTTTGTTTTATACGCCACACAATAAGAGATAAAATTGTGTAATTAAACTTTAATGCTTGTGAATTAGGGCTACGGAAAAATTTGATATAGTTTTGGCGGAGGAAAATGACGGTTATCTTGTAGTCACCACAGCTTCAAAAAGCTTATGCCTTAATTAAACCCCTGTAGTAAATTGCACAAAAGAATTGAGCCACGCATCAAACTACTACTTTGTAGCTAGTTACAATGCGGTGGTTTTTTAACGCCAACACAAACTAAGGAAAACAAGAGATAAAAATTTTAATTAACCTTTGCTTGTGAATTAGGCTACAGGAAAAATGTATATATTCTGGCGTGAAAAAGACGGTTTTCTTGGACTCCACCACAGCTGAATAAAAACGCTTAATAACCCCTGGATGTTAAATTGCGCCAAAAATTTGAGCCACCAAAACTACTATCTTTGTAGCGTGTTTACAGATGCAGAGTTTTTTACGCCGACACACCAAGGAGATAAAATTGGTAATTAACCTTTTTGCTGTGAAGTTATGCTAAGGAAAAATGTATATATTTTGCGGTGAAAATTGAAGGTTTCTTTGAGTTCACCACAGCTTAATAACACAGCTTAATTAACCCCTGGAATGTAAATTGTGCGCCAAGAGAATTGAGCCACCCCAAACTACTATCTATGTAACAGTTATTTACACTGCGGTGTTTTTTACGCCACACAACAAGAGATGACAAATTGTAATTAACCTTTGCTTGTGAATTAAGTGCTATCAGAAAAAATGTATATTTTTGGCGTGAAATGAAGGTTTCATTGGAGGTCACCAACAGCTGAAAAACAACGATTAATTAACCCGGATGTAAAATTGCGCAAAGAATTGAGGTCCACCACAAACTACTAGCTTTGTAAGTGTGGTACAACAAATGCGTGTGTTTTTTTACATCACACAACAAAGAAATAAAATTGTAATTAGAGATATGTGCGAGAGTCGATCTAACGAAGTTGAATTCGTTAAATTTCAGGAAAACTTCGTTCAGAACAAGTAGAACTTTGGGGTACATCGGGTGAACAAGTGTGCTTTTTGATTGATAAAATTGGCTGCGAGACATGGCGCTTACATGTGTGCAGAAGCACTCTGGGGGAAGAAGGCATAGCCTTCATGACATGTGCAGATGTGAATGCCAATCAGAGACCCGGGCCCCGGGATTCTGTGACGTCACCGCACTATATAAGTTCCGGCGCGACGCCGGGAGCTTACACCTCTTGTGCTCATCAGGGATGGTGCTGCCAAGCGGCTGATAGCTCTTACTGAAGAATGATTTTATATAGCGATTTCTGTGGGGTGGTCCTCAGCTTGTCTCAGAGACTGTTCTCTTAATGTTCTATTTCTAATTTTTGGGTATTGGATCTGAAAATCCAGTGTGCGTCCACTGCAGCTGCAAATACATACAATACTCCAAGTTGGATCAAGCCAGTTCCTGTTGTATCATTTAAAGAAACGCTGTTTTTACAATACAAATACAACTTCATTTTTGCTCTCATTCTATTGCGCAATTTACATCGGTTAATTTAAGCGTTGTTTTTGCTGGTTGTAGCTGACCCCAAGAACCGTCTTTTTCACGGCCAAAATATATACATTTTCCTGTAACCTAATTCACAAGCAAGGTTAATTACAACTGTATCTCTTGTTTGTGGTGCGTAGAAAACACGCAATTGTAACAACGCTTAGAGATGGGCGAATTGATTCTAACGGAAGTGGAATTCTTTAGAATTTCAGTGAAAACTTCGTTCGGACGTAAGTCGAACTTTGGGTACTTCGGTGTAACGAAGTGGGCTTTTTGATTGATAAATGGCTGCGAGCACATGGCGCTACAGTTGGGCAAAGCACTTGTCTGGGAGGAAAGAATGGGCATAGCTGCATAGACATGTGCAGATATGAAGCCAATCAAGACCGGCGTGGATTCAGTGTACGTCACCGAGCACAATATAAGACCGATCGCTACGCCGCTGGGAGCTCATACCGCTCTCACAGTACTGATAGGTAAGGTGCTGCTGCGGTTGATAGCTCTTTCTGAAGAACTGATTTTTATATACATCGATTCTGTGGGGTGTCTCAGCTTGTCTCAGAGACTGTTTCTCTGAAATGTTCTATTTTCTGATTTGTTGGGTATATGGATCTGAAATCCAGTGTGCGTCCACGCAGCTGCATATACATTCAATATCCAAGTGGATCTAAGCCAGTTCCTGTTGTATTCATTTAAAGAAACAGCGTTTTTACAATACAAATTCACCACTTCAATTTTTGGCTGCTGATTTCTATTTGCGCAATTTACATCCAGTGTTGGGTTATAATTAAGCGATGTTTTGCTGGTGTGCTGGACAAAAAATAAACCAGTCTTATTCAACGCCAAAATGATCTATATATTTTTTTGTAGCCTAATTCACAAGCAAAGGCTATTACAACTGTATCTTCTGTTGTGTGGCCCTAAAAAACACGCATTGTAACACGCTACACAAGCTACTAAGTTTGTGCGGCTCAATTCTTTTGCCGCAATTACATCAGGGGTTAATTAAAAGCGTTGTTTTTGCGTGGTGCTGACAAAAATAAACCGGTCTTTTGCATCAACGCCAAATATATAAATATTTTTTTGGTAGCCTACATTCACAAGCAAAGGCTAATTACAACTGTAATCTCTGTTGTGTTGCGTAGAAACACTGCATTGTAGCACGCTACAAAAGCTACAAGTTTGTAGCGGCACAATTCTTTGTGCGCAATTACATCCATGGGTTAATAAGCGTTGTTTCGGCAGGTGGTCCGGACAGAAAATAGAACCGTCTTTTCCAACGCAAAATATATATACTATTTATTTTGGTAAGCCTAATTCACATAGCAAAGGCTAATTACAACTGTATCTCCTCTGTTGTGTGGCGTAGAAAACAACGCCATGTAACAACGCTACAAAGCTACTAGTTTGTGCTGCACAATTCTTTGGCGCAAATTACAAACAGGGGTAATTAAGCGTTTTTTGCTGGTGTGCTGACAAAAATAAAACCGTCTTTTTCACGCCAAATATATATAAATTTTTTTGGTAGCCTAATTCACAACAAAGGCTAATTACAACAGTATATCTTGTTGTGGTTGCGTAGAAAACACCAATTGAAACACGTCTACTAGTTTGTGCGGCCAATTCTTTGGCGGCAATTAACATCCAGGGGTTAATTAATGCGTTGTTTTGCTGGTGTGCTGACAAAAATAAACCGCTTTTTTTCACGCCAAATATATAATATAATTTTTTTGGTAGCCTATTCACAAAGCAAAGGCTAATTACAACTGTATCCTCTTGATGTGTGGCGTAGAAAAAACACGCAAATGTAACACTCTACTCATTTTGTGCGGCTTCATTACTATGCGCATTACATCCATGGGGTTAATAGCTTTGATTTTGCTGCTGTGCTGACAAAAATAAACCGTCCTTTTTCAACGCCAAATATATATATTTTTTTTTGGTAGCCTAATTCACTAGCAAATCTAATTACAACAGTAAATCTCTTGTTAGTGGCGTGAAAACACGCAATTGTAACACGCTACTAGTTTTGGTGCGCTCAATTCTATTGGCGCAATTTTACACCAGGGTTAATTTAAGCTGTTTTGCTGGTGTGCTGACAAAAATAAACCGTCTTTTTCAACTGCCAAATATATATATTTTTTTTTTGGTAAGCCTAATCACAACAAAGCTAATTACAAAACTGTATCATCTTTGTTGTGTGGCGTAGAAAACACATCAATTGGTAACACGCTACCATACAAGCTACTATTTGTGCGGCCAAGTCTATGGCGCAATTTACATCCAGGGTAATTAAGCGTTGTTTTTGCTGGTGGTGCTGACAAAATAAACCGTCATTATTCAACCGCAATATATATATATTTTTTGTAATGCCTAATTCAACAAGCAAAGGCTAATTAACAATGTACTCTGTTGTTGGCGTAGAAAACACGCAATTGTAACACGCTACTAGTTTGTGCTGCCCCATTCTTTGGCCGCAATTACATCCAGAGGGTAATACGCGTTGTTTTGCTGGTGTGCTGACAAAAAAAAAAAGTCTTTTTCAAACGCCAAATATAAATATATTTTTTTGGTATCCTAATTAACAAGCCAAGGCGAATTACAACTGTATCTCATTGTTGTGTTGCTAGAAAACACGCAATTGTAACAACCGTACAAAAGCTACTAGTTTGTGCGGCTCAATTATTTGGCGCAATTTACATCCATGGGTTAATTAAGCGATGTTTTGCTGGTGTGCTGACAAAAATAAACCTGCTTTTTTCACGCCAAATATATATATTTTTTTTTGGTAGCCTAATCACAAGCAAAGCTAATTACAACAGTATCTCGTTGTTTGTGTGGCGTAGGAAAACACGCAATTGTAACACGCTTACTAGTTTTGCGGCTCATTCCTTTGGCGCAATTTACATCCAGGGGTAAATTAAGCGTTCTTTTTTGCTGTGTGCTGACAGAAAATAAACCGTCTTTTTCAACGCCAAATAATAGAAATTTTTTTTGGTAGCCTAATCACAAGCAAAGGCTAATTACAACTAGTATCTCATGTTGTGTGGGCGTAGAAAACACGCAATTGTAACACGCTACAAAGCTACTAGTTTGTGCGGCACTCAATTCTTTTGGCGCAATTTAACATCCAGGGGTTAATTAATCGTTGGTTTTTGCTGGTGTGCTGCAAAAATAAACCGACTTTTTCAACGCCAATATTAAATATATTTTTTTGGTAGCCTAATTTCACAAGCAAGGCTAATTACAACTGTATCTCTTGTTGTGTGGCTTAGAAAACACGCAATTGTAACACCTACTAGTTTGGCGGCTCAATTCTATGGCGCCAATTTACATCCAGGGGTTAATGTAAGCGTTGTTTGTTGGCTGCCTGTGCTGACAAAAATAAACCGCTTATTTTTTTGCAACGCCAAAATATATATATTTTTTTTTGTAGCCTAATTCACAATCAAAGCAATTACAACAGTGTCTTGTACATTTTAGAACAAACAGTATGTCAGACAGAGAGGATGGCAGGCTCTGTCAAATCGGAGTGGCAGTGGCACAAACATTTCTGAAACTGGCCCCAGGTCGCTAGCACAGCAAGGGGACGTCGCAGCAGGGGTCCACTCGGTGAGGCCACAACTGGCCGCTGTCATCTAGCGCCGGGTGTGTTTTCAGCAACCCAAGGGTTCTTGATTGTTGACTAGGTCATCCTCTTTCCTCCCGATGACATCTGACAACCCCAGCCAAGAGTCCGGTGTAACCTCAGACACACACTTAGTTGGCATGGCCCGAGAGCGGGTCATAGCTGGCCCTCACCTGTCCCTCAGCCCGCCTCTGTCCCATCAGTTTCCCTCCGCCAGTATCCTACCTAAGTGGTTCTGGGCTCACGCCACTATATAGCGAGGATGAACGATTTGAGGAGGCAGTCAGCAGCTACTGCAGCGAAGAAATGGAGCCCATATCCCCTGCTTCTTGCAGGAGGCGGCAAAGTAATAGAGTTTGGAGAGTGGCATGGTAAGGTCCATGTGGTGAGAGTGCAGCCTCGCTTACCAATCCGGTTATGAGGTCAGTAGTGACGATGAAACACAAATAGATGATGATGTAGCCGACCGCACTTGGGAACCGCCGGGTGAAGCAAGGGGCTTCATCATCGTCAGTAGAAAGGCGTCAGCTTGCGCGTCAGTCATCGGCTCAGCAGCAAGTGGGTTTGTGGGCCGTGAGTCAGCCAATGTAGCAGCAGTGTGAGTCGGGAGCCAAAAGCGGCCACCGGGTAGAAAACCCCTTCAGCAGTAAAGCCGGCACAGGGGCTCAGCGAGGAAGGCGCGGCAGTAGTCACTCAGTGCGTGAGCGATTGCGTTAAAATCCAGCTACTCTGAGCGGTGTGGCGAGTTCTTTGCAAATACACCGGATGAGCCGAAATGGGTATATGTAGAATCTGTTGGGCAGAAAGTGAAGCGAGGCCATGGAGCTAACTTTCACCAACTTAGACACGGCCCTGCCGTCAAACACATGCAGCGTCACCATCCTGGGCCTGGAGGAAACGTGCTCAGATGTGGTGGTCCCATCCTGCCGCTGCAGCAGCAGCAGTCGGTCCATGGCACGCATGCCATTTCAGCCAGTCCCAAGGCCCACCCACCTCTCAGAAGTGCAGCTGTTTTTTCTCTGTGACATCCTCTCCCGGGTCCAGATGCTGCCTGCTCCTCCGCTAACTCATGGCCAGCAGTCGTTCATAATAGAGGCGATTGTAAAGAGCAAACATATTGCTACCAACCCATCCTAAGGTGCAGCAAGCTTACCGTGCTCCTGTCCAATTGTTGGTACTGCAGTCCCTCCCCTTCCCAAATGTGACTCTGCACCATTCGGAGAACTAATGGCTTGTGCCGAGCCTAGATGGAGAGATTTCCAAGCCGTAATTTCTTTTCCAAAAAGGCAGTACCAGCACTTCATAAATATTAGAACAAAAGTGGGTCAAGTCCTTGAGCTTAATCGTTTTGATCCAAGGTACAACGGCCAGCGCAGGACGGTCTGGAGCTGTAACTACGGTCAGGGCAGTACAGTCCTTTACGGCCCGACTGGGTGAATGTTCTTCCTGCCCGAGGCACACCCACGAACTTGGACAGGAGACGCCGCTTTCTCCTCCACGTTTTCCCAAACTGCTGCTCCTGCCCAAAGTCCGCCTACCTCCTCTCCCCACCATCTCTCAGCCTCCACAAGACTGCTCCACAAACCACATGTGTAGGCACAGCGGTGTCCCCACCCCCCCCCCACCCCCCCCCCCCCCCCCCCCACGCAGTTTATACACCTAGCTTGCCTCGGCGAACGAAGTCAACAGGAGGAACTGCTTCCGCGGTCATGCAAGCAATAAATCGATGTGTGGCTTTCTCCGCGCCAACTGCAATTCGGATCCATGGTGACTGACAATGGTAGGAACATGGTGACCCGCTGCACCGAGGAGGGAATGGTCCATGCGCCCTGCATGGCGCACGTGTTCAAATCTGTTGTAATAAGTGTTCCTGAAGTCTTCCACCGATCTCAGACATTCTTTCCTGAAAATGGCCAGAAACTGTGCATGCATTTATCCTTTCGTACAAAGCCAGGAACACCCTCCTCGAGTTTGCAGCGGCAGAACGGCCTCCCCCCAACAACCTCTTATATGCGATTTTTTTTCCACCCGCGGAAATTCCAGCTGCCTCATGTTTGGACCGACTGTATGAACAGAGAAGGCCATTAACGATTTTGATGATCCAGGCAGACAAAGACTCCCCTGTGTACTTTGAATGTCAGCCAGTGGCAGCTCATGGCGTGACACCTGCCGTTGATGAGTCATTCCGAGGAGGCCACGTTATTTGTCAGTCTCCAGGACTACGGATGAATAACGTCATTTCCACGCTTCATCGTCCGGAAACAGATTGCTGAAAAATCTTCTGGGCAGGGGAACTGAGATGTGGCCGACTAACAGTCTCGTGGCCACATGAGTCCGGTTGGGACTGAAATGGAGGAGGTAGGCAAGGAGGAGGAGGACATTGGAGCAGTAAGCATTGTTCTGGTGAAATGATGTATTTTCTACCCAGGTGACAAGAGAGGAGGAGCAGGAGCAGCTGGAGGGAGGTGGATGGAGATGAGGAAGACGAGGCAGATGACTCCCAAGCACCGTGGCAGTATACAGTGTAAATGGAGTCAGTGAGCCCTCGGAGTCACTTGGTGCGATGTCCCGCAGCACATGCTTATTTGCCTGCTAGTGACAGCCAATAGGTCAGCATCCGGCATAGGGATACTTCTGGCTCTCCACCCTATTGGACCCTCGCTAATCCGTCCAAAATGGGAGCCTTTTTCCCAGCTTTGATGTAGGGAGAAGACAAACTCAAATACACTAGCGAAATCCTCCGTAATCAGTGGCCGCTGCCTTATGATGCGGCATCGTCCACCTCTGACCAGGTCTGCCCGTGGGTTCCTCAGCCACACAACTACTGCCATCGGCTCTTGGGGTGGGGGAATTGTGGGGTAGACAGTACCTAGATCCATCACGAGAAACCTAATTCTGGAGTCACTAATGAGCAGCTTCCTTCACACCGCCTATGAGGAGGGCAGTCACCTGCAGCATCAGCAAAAGCAGCAGGACATGGAGCATTCCCCTGAACCAACAGGTTGTGGACTACTTGGACAAGCACCTCTGTCCACCCATTAAGAAGTTCCCGTGACTACTGGGCAGCTCCAAAACTGAAATGGTGAGGCCGAGCAACTTTTCCGAGTTTTGCAGTGGAGAAGCAGTCCTGCCCGCCATTAGTTGTGGCATCAGAGCGGGTGTGTTCAAGTGCGGCGGGGCCATCGTTACCCGCCGAGGAGAACCCGCTTTGTCCACCTAGGGAAAATGTTGAACGACAGAGCTTTTGTCAAGATGAATCAGTCGTGATCGAGGTCCAGGATTTCCACACAACCAATGCCTTAGGCGTCAGTCCTGGTTCAAACAAACCTGCCTCAGCCTCTATTTTAGTTTCCTAAGCCGCCAACCCGCCTGATTCCACACATCTGCTGATAGTTTCTCCATCTTGCCTACTCACCGTCTTTACCAGGGACTGGTAAAGATCGCCACCGGCACCCTCAACCTCTGTCATATGTGCCACTCTATGTCTCATGCTGCGCTGCAGTTCTTTTGCCGAGACATCCATCAAACTGTGTCATTGTGCCACTCTGCGGCCTGGTACTGTTTTGCCACCTCCAGAATGTCAATGTGGCACGCTCTGACCGCCTGCTGTTGCTCCGGTCATCACCTCAACTCTTGTCATTGTGCAACTGCTACCTCATGCTGCTGCCGCCGTGAACCTCCCGCATCTCAGACATTGTGCCGCTCTGTGGCCTAATACTTTTAGCCACCTGCAAAATAGTCTATGTGCCACTCTCTGACCTCATGCTGCTGCTGTGAACTCCTGTCGTGCCCTCCACACAACTGTGTCATTGTGCACTGGTCTGACCTCATGCTGCTGCCGCGTGACCTCCACACTGTGTGATTTGTGTCACCCCCACTCTGTGGCCTAAAACTGTCTTGCCAGCCTCCCCATAATGTCATTGTGCCACTGTCTGACCTCATACTGCTGCGCCTTACTCCACATAACCTGTGTGATTTTTTTTTTTTTTTTTTGTGCCACTCTGTGCCTAATACTGTCCTTGTTGCCCGCCTCCATAATGTCATTTTGCCCACTGTCTGACCTCATATACTGCTTCTTGTCGTGACCTCCACACGGTATCATTGGTGCCACACTGATGGCCTAATACTGTTTTGCCCGCCTCCATAATGTCATTGGTTCACTGCTGACCTCATACTGTCAGCCGCCGTGACCACCACACTGTGTGATTGTCCACTCTGTTGCCTAATACTTGTCTTGCCGCCTCATAATGTCATTGTGCACTGCTGTCCTGACCTCATACTGCTGCTGCCGTGACCTCCACACGGTATCATTGTGCCACTCCTGTGGCCTAATACTGTTTTGCGGGGGGGCCGCCTCCATACATGTCATTGTTGCCACTGCCTGACCTCATACTGCGCCGCCGTGACCACCACACTGGTGATTGGTGCCACTCCTGTGGCCTAATACTGTCTTGCCGCCTCCATAATGTCATTGTGCCACTGTCTGGACCTCAACTGCTGCCGCCGTGACCTCCACACTGTGTGATTGTGCCACTCTGGTGGCCTAATACTGTCTTGCCGGCCGTCCATAATGCATTGTGCCACTGTCTGACCTCATACTGCTGCGCCGTGACTCCACACGTATCATAAGTGCCACTGCTGTGGCCTAATACTGTTTTTGCTGCCTCCATAAATATCATTGTGCCACTGCCATGACCTCAACTGCTGCGCGCCGTGAGCCTCCACACTGTGTGATTGTGCCACTCTGTGCTTAATAACTGTTTTTTCCGCCTCATAATGTCATTGTGCGCACTGCCTGACTCATAATGCTGCCGCCGAGACCTCCACACTGTGTGATTGTGCCGCTCTGTTGCCTAATACTTGTTTTGGCCACCGCCAGAATTCCATTGTGCCACTGTCTGACCTCATACTGCTGCCGCCGTGACCTCCACACAGTGTGAATGTGCCACTCTGTGGCCTAATACTCGTTTTGGGCCGCCTCCAGAAATGTCATTGTGAGCCACTGCCTGACCTCATGCTTGCTGGCTGCCATGACCTCCACACTGTGTGATTGTGCCACTCTGTGCCTAATACTGTTTTGCCCGCCTTCCAGAATGTCCCATTGTGCCACTGCCTGACCTCATGCTGCTGTGCTGCCCCGGCCGTCACTCATCCACACTCATATAACTAATGTTGCCACCTGAGCTCTCAGCTTGTTTTTTCCCATGCTTTCCGCTAGCATTGACTTAAATCAGCAACATCCCGCTTGAGTTTTTGGTCAGTTTTGCCCTCTTAAGTGCACAGCGGAATTTTAATAGTGAAGCGATTCTAAGAGCGGCGGCAGTCATGTGAGCGTGTCATACTAAACACAACATTGTATGAAGACAACAGCTTCCCTCTGCATATTTTAAGCATGGCACAACGATTCTACAGCACCTGCAGGCTCTGGCAAAGCCCTGGAAATAGCTGTTTTTTAACGTGATTCGTGCCGAAGTAATTCGCTCCGAACGAATTTTGTCAGAAAATTCGGTCGAAGTGACCTGAACCGTATTTTTGTGATAAATTCGTCCCATCTCTAAACCCGCTACAAAAAAAAAGGGGGGGTGGGGCCCATTTAAACCCCCCTAGTTTGTGGTGCTTCATTCTTTTGGCGCAATTTACATCCAGAGGGGTTAGATTAAGCCGTTATTTTGCTGGTGTGCTGACAAAAATAAACCGTCTTTTTCAACGCCTAAATATATAAATTTTTCCTGTAGCCTAATTCAAAATCATTGTTTAATTACTACTGTATGTCTTGTGTGTGCGTAGAAAAACACTCAATTGTAACACGCTTACAAAGCTACTAGTTTTTTCGCGGCTCAATTCTTGGCGCAATTTACATCCAGAGGGTTATTAAGCTTGTTTGCTGTGTGTCTGACAAAAATAAACCCGTCCTTTTATTCCACGCCCCAAAGAATAAAAAAAAAAAAAAAAATTTTAAAAAAATATTAATTTTTTCCTGTAGCCTAATTCATGTCCCGAAGGTTAATTAAACCTTTTGATGCTTTTTACATTTATTAAACACACAGTGTTTTTTAAACGAACACATACAAGTAAATTTTACCTGGCCATTTGTGGAGCGCAATTTTATATCCTAGGGTTACCCAAGCTTGTACTGGTTAATTTTGGATCAAAAACAGGGAGTATATTATCATATACAGATAACATCATCAACAGTGTCCTGTACATTTTAGAAACAAAACAGTATGTCAGAAAGAGAGGTGGCAGGCTCTGCACTGCGAGTGGAGTGGCACTAACATTCCTGGAACAGGCCGAGGTCGCAGCAACAGCAAGGTACGTCGGCAGCAGGGTCACTCGTGAGCCAGAACACTGCCGCTGTCGATCCTAGCGTCCGTGTGTTTTGTTCCAGTAACCCAAGGGTTCTTGATTGGTTGACTAGGTCATCCTCTTCCTCGCCAGATGACATCTGACAACCCCATCCAAGAGTCACGTGAACCTGCAGAACACAACCAATAACCATTAGTTGGCATTGCCCGGGAGCGGGTCACGGCCTCTTAACCTGCCTCAGCCCGCCTCTGTCCCATCCGGTT